>OVBE01001990.1:0-33013 GCA_900406425.1 Iberis pinnata | reverse complement strand
AACCGAAATATATATACAAATCGATAAAACATTCTTCGTCAAATACGGGTTTCTACACTTCCCTTGACACAAGGAATGCGAAAACATCATCAATGTAATCAACTTTATTTCGATTCCATATTTTCCCATTGTGAACAAAGTTAATAGAAATCTCATGATTTTCTTTAGGTTCCTCCTGATCAACATTTTCATCAACTGGGTGAGTTGGTTCCTCCAAAATATTTTCAGTTATTTTGAGGTTATCATGCTTTTCAGCTTCCTTTCGTTTTCTATGATTTTTATCCTTAGAACCAACATGTCTACCATGCTTCAAGCGGGTTCTAGAATCTCGTGTATCATCTTCTCCCCCACGTTCTTGTGGGATTTTGATTCGAGCAAGTGCATTTTCTGTTGGTATATGAGATTTAGTTACCGTTTTGGTATCTGCAAATGCATCAAGTAATTGATTTGCTATACTTTGCAAATTTATAATTCGTCGAACTTCTAGTTCTGATTGTTTTGTTGGTGGGTCAAGGTATAACATGGATGGTACATTCCATTTGATATCCTTCCCAACCTCCTTATTTTCTCCCCTAGAACCGGGAAGACTTTCTCATCAAATTGACAATCAGCAAAACATATTGTAAATACATCACCCGTCTGTGGTTCTAGGTAATGTATAATCAATGGAGAATCAAAACCAACATATATTCCCAACCTTCTTTGTGGTCCCATCTTTGTACGTTGCGGTGGTGCTATAGGCACATAAACTGAGCAACCAAAAACCTTTAGATGAGAAATATTTGGTTCTCGACCAAATGTTAGTTGCAATGGAGAATATTTATGATATGCACTCGGTCTTATCCGAATAAGTGCTTATGTGTGAAGAATTTGATGTCCCCATGCTGAGGTTGGAAGTTTAGATCTCATGATTAATGGTCTTGCAATCAATTGCAACGTTTAGTTAACGATTTAGCCAAACCATTTTGAGTATGAACATGAGTTATTGGATGTTCAACTTCAATTCCCGTTTCCATACAATAATCATTGAATGCTTGGGATGTGAATTCACCAGCATTATCGAATCTAACTCTCTTAATTTGATAATCAGAAAACTGAGTTCTCAGTTTGATTATTTGAGTTAGGAATCTAGCAAATCCTTGATTTCGACACGATAACAGACATACATGTGACCATCAACTTGAAGCATCAATTAACACCATAAAGTAGAGAAATGGTCCACATGGTGGATGTATTGGTCCACAAATGTCACTTTTAATGTGTTCAAGGAACTTTGGTGATTCTTTATCGATTTTGGTTGGCGATGGCCTTATAATTAATTTCCCAAGAGCACATGCTTCACATGTCATTTTATTTCCTTCATGTATTTCATGATTTTTCAATGAATGACCATGTCATACTAGTGCCTGGGTGACCAAGGCTTTCATGCCATAATGTGAAATCGTTTTGATTTCCTTTGATCATGAGATTTGGCTCTATTGCATTTATATAAGTGTGATGCAAACCAGATGAAAGTTCTGAGAATTTTTTGAGTATAACTCGTTTGCCTTCTTTATTGGAAATAACATATATATACTTCTTTCCATTCTTAGTTCCAGACTGAGTGTCATATCCTTTGAGGTATATGTCTTTAAAGCTCAACAAATTTCTTTTAGAATTTGGAAAATATAAGGCATTATCTATGGAAATTATTGTTCCATTAGGCAATATAAAACTGGCTTTACTAGTGATTTTAATTACGTATGTAGGACCTGATATTGTATTGACAATAATTTTGGTCAATTTCAAATTAAAGAAATATTTCTTATCCTTCAGAATAGTGTGAGTAGTTCCACTATATGGTATACATAATTCTCTGCTAATTTCCTTGGATGGTGTTCCAGTTGTATAGTTATCCATTTCTGATATATATAAATGTCAATAAAATTTATTGAAACTAAATCAGACTTTATTTATTGAAAATAAAACACACAATAGTTAAACATCAAACTTTTGGAAAACATCTTTATTAAAACAAACGGTTGAAATACATAGTCATTATTAATAGCATATTGGAGACTTTTCGTTAGTCTCATTACATGCAACTTGATTATCAGTGTGGTTAGCCCCATAGAATCATTGGCAAAATCAGCAGCAATATTGAGGTGTAATGTATCTTCGAAGTGTTCTATCAAATTCACTTCAAGACATGATTTAGATTTAGTAGGCTGAATCATATAATTCTTAAGGAGGAGTTCATTGTTTTTCTCCGTTATTAATAGCGCTACAATCAAATCTGAAAAATTGGTATAACCATGCATCATGTACATCTGTTCCATGGTAATGTGGCTTTTGTGGAAAGTTGTGTAAGTCTTGTCAAGCATTTGTGCTTCAATTATAGCCTTTCCACAACACCTCAATTTTGCTACAATTCTCAACATGGCTAAATTGTAGTTCATGACTTTCTCGAAGTCTTGGAACCTAAGAGTTTGCTATTCATCCCTAGCAAGTGAAAGTGTCTGATGATCGAAACGATCTTTCATAGACTTCCAGAGCTCTTTGGGATCTCTAATATATGCATAGTCATTCATTATGCTTTCATCTAGGCGTTTCCGAAAGAAAATCACCGATGTAGCCTTTTCTCAAGCAGTCAAATTATTTTTCTCTTTGATGGTTTCAGATAAACCCATAGATTTAATTCGACATTTGATTTCCAAGACATATAATTGGCTCCAGTAATATCGAGTGAATGAAATTGGAATATCTCTTTATTAGCCATTTGTATCTAGAATATAAAATAAAACTTTATTAGATTTTTAATTTTAAAATGAACCGCTTACATTAATCATTACAAAAACGATAAAAAGAAATACAGCGAACACGATTATAATTATATTCCTAATGTTTTCGCTACCGGTAAATTCTCCAACAAAAGAACCGTAGATAGAAATAATAATCATGAAAAATACAACGATTAACATCAAACGAAAAAACTCCCGAGAATGAAACATTTTGCGAAATTTCTTGAGAAGTAATTTGATTGAAGATAAAAATATTTGATGAGATAAATGAGTGAAATGAGAGTGTATTTATAGATAAAAAAATATTGTTCATAACCGTTGGAAGTGTAGAAAAGTTTTGAAAAATTTATTTGTGACCGTTGGTAAAAGTAGAGGAGTTATAAAATTAATCCGGAATTTTAAATATGCAATCAGATAAATTCACCAAAATTTTCATATTAGAGAGTTATATATATTAAGCAATAAATAAATATTAAGGAATAAAGTAAGTGCACTAAAGATAAGAACTCAGTAGGTTTTACCATCCCAAGTATAAACATAAATAATTTAAAAGCCAGCCATAAGTAGGCGGTGTAAACAATAAATAAATAACTATGATGTTAAAACATCCATATAAACATAAAATAAATTATGGTGTTGGAACATCCATATTGACATAAATAAATTATGGTGTTGGAACATCCATATTAACAGTAAATAAATTATGGTGTTTGATCCATATTGACAGAAATAAATTATGGTGTTAGAACATTCATATTAACAGTAAATAAATTATGGTGTTGGAACATCCATATTAACAGTAAATAATGTCAAACCATCCATAAATAGGCGATATAGAAGTAAATAAATAAAAATGTAACGAGGCTAAAAGACTTATGGTATCATCTAGTTTAACGGCAATCTAATTAGAGTCCTTTTTGTTTTTTTATAAAATAATTTTTTTTTGTGATACTGAGCACTATTAAGATATATAATAAAAACTAATTTTGTAGAGCAATCGTGCTGATAACGTGTTATAATATACTAGAGATAACTTTAGTATATTATCGTAAAGTTTAAATATAAAAACAACAAAATATTATACCCGAGAATTTTCTTGGATATGATAACTAAGAGAGATGAAGCTAGAGAGAGAGTATTATTAAAGAGAGAAATGTTGCGAGTGAATTACAACGTTCGTTTATGAACGTATATATAGAAAAATTATTAGGAATTACTGTGCGTGCATAGTGACGATGGGTCCACATGCTTATATATAAAACGTCATTGCTTACGTACATATATATTTATAACAAATATAATATTATTTTGATGTCAAGAAAATGAAGAATATATATTCTTGAATATAAATTCCTTGAACATCACGAAAAAAAATAAAATTCCAAACCTCACACTCCTAAAAGTTCCAAAAATATCACACTGCTAAATGTTCCAAAATACCATAAACATAAAAAGTGAATTTTAAGGATTTAGAATTTAAAATTTTGTGTTTGGGTTCAATAAATAGAGTTTAGGGTTTAGTTTTGAAGGAAATAGTGTTTCAATTTAGGTTTTAGAGTTTAAATTTGAACTATTTCAGATTTTGTGGTATTTTTGGAACACAAATATTTTTGTGGTATTTTTGGAATAAACCTAGTTTTTTACACTATTTTTGAAAATACCCCATTCTTATAACTATATATAGAAAATTATTACACAATTATTAGAAAAATCTATTATCTTTCAAGATGAAGCAAAAAAATGATAGGAGAAAACGATTCTAGAAAGATGGGTATTTCTTGCTAATTGAGCAGAAGATTGAAGCTAACCATTTTCTAACAGTCTAATAAATCATAGAAAATTAAAGCTATTATATATTAATTATCATTGATAATTTAACATTAGATGGTATTTGAGATTACAAAAAGTACTATTTATATTCTTCAGATAAAGAATAAATAATGGAGAGTTAGTTACCCGTCAGATAACGACTAACTAACGTGAAACAGAGCAACATATAATATAAAAGAGAAAGACCGTAAAGAAGAGAGAAGGCATTGGGATCATTATGTAATTTTTCTCTCTAGTATGTAAATTGCTTTTAGCTTTATCTCTCAAGCTTGATATGTTTTAAAGTTGTTTCATAGTAGACTCTATACTATTGAGTAAGGAGATTTGCCTTGTTTTGAGTATTAGTCTCTAATTGATTTCAATATACAAAAAGATTGTATCAAAGGTATCGTAACCCGATTTGATTCTTGGAATCAATGGATGAATCACATATACAAGCTTTTGAAACCAGATTCAATCACCTGGTAAAACAACAAACTCTTCAAATGGAACAACAATGAAGTTTGAAGATTGATCGGCACTTTGAAGAGTTTAATCTGAAGATGGATGCGATTTGCACAAATCCAAGACGATTTTAGGTTGTTAGTATCACATATTGGCAATAAAAGTGAGATTATGGATCTTGTAGACCATATATCTTGAAGCTTCGATTCAGAAACCATAATCATAAGCAGAATCACCTTGCGTTTCGGTTGCATCGGTGGAGATCGAATATGTTTGTTTTGCATAAAGAGATTGCTCAGAATTAAATTCATCAAAATGATTTGGAAACTACTTTCATGATTCAAGATGACAAAGTGATTCATGAGGACACAGAAACGTCTACAAAGTTTCAGATATCAATTCTTGACATGGAACCTAGCCTTGGTGAATCATTAGGGAGTTTGATAAGTGACGAGGTCAAAGATAATCATTTTGAATTGATGAGAAATTTGGTTTCATTAGTTAGTGAATTTGAGCAATTTTATTATCATATCAGCAATGCATTGAAGTTTCTTCAAGGAAGAGAATCGTCTGCTATTACAAAAAATTTCTAATACCTACAAAGTGTTCGACATAATGCTTAGTTGAAACAATGGGTTGCAGAAAAGGAGAAAGCTAAGTTTGCCTCCTAAATAATGGATGTTCAAGTTCAAAACAGAACTATGCATAGCAATATATAAGAATTTGGTCCATGTATATAAAAAAAATCAAGTCCACATATCATTGTTTTGGTGCCAAATTTGGAGTTAAAAAAATACTAACAATGTCTATGTGTTTGATAATGAAGAAACTATCACACGTGCTAAGGCTAAAGAACTTCTGAACATGGTGGGCATTTGGAAAGAAACATTACTCTATATGGCATAGATGGAAACAAAAGAGCATCAACACGATTTTGGTGCTCGTACATGCATGTTATTTTGATATTTGTTTCACAAGAACAACACTGAGACCAATTCTGGAGCTGGTCAACGTGTGTCCTTGTGAGATTAGGCAAATGTTTCTTTTGAACAAGCTCTATAGCAGGAAAAATCAGTATGACGCTAAATCTGTAGTTGGCCACGTTAATGCTGAAGAACTTGTGTGGATTTACATTACACATGAATGGCTTTAAATAACGTGTTCGTAATCTGAAGAAGTTTTTCGGTTTTGTTCAGCTTCCTTGTTTCGATGTTGCAACAGATGCAAACAAGATTTTCAGGGGGATTTTGTCAAGGCACAAATCGTCTGAGGTTGAATATCTTTCAAATAACTATGTATGAGTTTTGGCTGAAGAAAGGACAGAGACAAACTTCAAACCTGCTAGGATTGTGTTGATGGATAAGTCTAATTCAAGTGTGATGGTGAAGTACGTGAGCAATTTGGATAATTTCATAATCATGATGAATCTTCTTAGAGAACCAACCAAGGACATTCAATTAGAAGCCTTTAATATTTTCATTATCTCAATTACCTATTGTTGACAATGTGTTCACTTCATCCCCATTTCCGACTGTTCATCTCCATTATTGTTGGCTGCTACACAAGTTTTGGTCAAATGGACTAAACCGCTTATTGAAGAGGCAATTTGAGCGTGGTACTTTGATTTCCTCAAGAGATTTCCTGATTTTTCAGAACCTTGAAGTCATGATTCTCATAAAAGGGAGAATTTGATATAGAATAAATAATGGAGAGTTAGTTAGTCGTTAGATAACGACTAACTAACGTTAAACATAGCAACATATAGTATAAAAGAAAAAGATGAAGAAGAGAGAAGGCATTGGGATCATTGTGTAATCTTTCTTTTTAATCTCTAAACTGTTCTTAGCTCTCTCTCTTAAGCTTTATATGTTTTAGAGTTGTTTCATAGTAGATTCTATACTATTGAGTAAGGAGATTTATACTCGTTTTGAGTATTAATCTCAAATTGATTTCAACATACAAAAAGATTGTATTACCTTCATTAACAATGCACTGATTCTATTTTGTCACATGATACAATAATTTATATCCTTTTGTGGATCCAATGGCTTTAATTGATAACATGGTTTATCATTGACTAGTTTAAGTTATTGGTCTAATTCATTGATAACTCAAAAACGTTATCAACTATGATTTTGAATATGAGTTTGTTTGATTTATCCTTTTGAGTTTGTTCTTTTGTTAAATTGCTAACTGATCAAAACTAATATAATTTTAAGTTAGAAGATTTTCTATTATTAATTCTCATTGTTTACTCTCTAAATTTTTAAAAATTTTCTATAATTTTGAAATTTTAGAGACTACTAAAATTTTAAATTTTGTCTTAAGATTTAAAAATAACTTTGATCCATTATATCTTTTTAATTGATTTTAATATTAAACTTTTAATAAGAATATTATCAAAATTAATAACAAAACATATTATAAATAATAAATACTGCAATTTATATGTCATAAATATTGCTACCATATTTTATTTAACTGTAAATTACATCAAACTACAATCAACTTTAATACCAAATGGTACCACTTTGACCTAATGTTTGTTATCTTATGACCGTTGTCGTTCATTCACCAACTCGTCTTATTAACACATTTTAGATATGTTAATTCTATATACATTTTTAGATAGTTTATTTTTTATGGTTAACCTTTGTATATATGTGTTTTCTATCGCTCTAAAGCGAAAAATTGTAACATTTTCGTTTTTTAGGACAATTTTTTTGTATTAAATCAAATGAAACAACTTAATAAGAGAAACATATAGTCTCACTATAAAGAACAATAAATCTGTAGAAGATAATTAGTTTAGTAAAAGAGGTAAATAGTCTCACAAGAAAGGTGAAACAAACTCCAAAATCGGAGGAGAACAAATATCTGAATAGAAAATCACCGTTGAGATGGATAAAAAATCATAACATCCTATTTTTTGATATAAAAAAACGTTGGATATAATAGTAAAAAATATAGCCACTACATAAACCAAAAAATAATCGGACCACATGACCAGATAACCACCACACACATACACATCCATGACAAGAGCCATCATTGTACGTCAAGCATGTTCAGCGTGATTCGACACTGAGCCATAGACGCAAATTTCAATCTATGCATAAGCATATGTCTAGGCAACACATCCACCAAGAAAGAAACAATATCATGAACGAACCCAACCACTGAAACATCGTAGAGAGCCAAAATTTCGCACCAAAACCAGTGCATGTGTTCATCCAAAGAGAACCATTGCCGGCAGAAGAAATCCATACACGAATTAAAGGTTGGAGACGAGTTTATCTAGGAGATCTTTAGCATGGACGCGTAAAAGTTATTTTAAGCATTGTATGTTGGAACAAAGAAGATGTCAAAGACGATAACACCCCAAAAAATGTAGAATCAACCTGAAATAAGAAACCAAAATAAGAGAAAATAAGACTAAACAAAGAGGAGAAAAAATATGGGTTCGGCGTTGGCACTAGGCGGATTGTTGGTAACAAAATAGGCGGAAGAAAAAAAATACATTAGAAAGAAGTGAAAATGTTTTAGGAGAAAGATATTGTTAGTGGACATAATCTTAATGAGCTAGTGTACATTATTCTTACATTAAAATCAACTATTATTTACTTGGATTTTCTGTTTGAGTTTTGAAAAAAATTAAAGCATCTATCATTGGTTCACTAATTACTTAAGTGACTATTAGTGGATTTTTTGTATGTGTTGTTCGAGAAGAGAAAGACTCAATAATTATTTGTTAGCAACTTGGAGTTTCCAAAGTAAAAAAAATGAAATCTAGTTGTAATATTGATTAATCGGTAAATGTATATTTTTATATTTTTCTTACCAAAATTCAAGTCTATATAGCCATGTACAAAAAGAAAAAATTGAACCATTATAAAACATATATCTGTTTTTGCTATGTTTTAGCTGAAGATCAGCTTTGTAAATTTAAACAAAATTAGGAAAACCCTAGCCGTCGAGAGGAGTTCCCAGACACTAAACCTAAAGTCACTTCGGATGAAGCTTTTCGACGGCGGCGGCGGCGATTCCTGTCGGCGTCGCCTTCTCTTTCAAGTCTTTCGTCTCTTCTCTGCATATCTTCTCTTCGCTTTCGTCTCTCTTATCCGTTTCGTTTTGGAATTGTTTTTGACCGCACGTTATGCCTTTGTGAGCGTAGGTGTTAGGTTCGTCGGGCGCAACTGCTTCCGGAGGCTCTTCCTCCTCCTCTCTCTCTCTCTCTCTTTTGCAGTCCGTCTTCACGTCCGTCGGTGTCTTCGTTTGGCCGCTCCAGTTCTGCTTCCAAGAAAACATGTCGATCTGCTCCTTCGGTTAAAGAGCTTATTGCTCTGCTCCTTGGATCTTTGTCTCAAGCTTGTGACTTCAAGCTGCAATGGAGTCTTCATCAGTATTTGCAAGCTCAGTCTCTTCGGTATGGCAGGATCCCTCTCTGTCAGTCTTCATTTGAGGCTAAGTATCCTTCTTTAGACTCTAACCATGCATTTGTAGCTTTCGCAAGAATTTTTGGCCCTGTTACGAGTCCCTTTGTCTCTTGATGGCTCCTCTTTTACAGTCAGACGATGTGGTACTGCTAAGTGCAGAGATTTGGCTCGTTTTCAAAGCATAGTTCTTAGGATTTGGTTAACTGGTCTTAGGATTGGGTATCTTGCTTTGTGGGTTTTACCGATTGTTTTTCAGAATTTAAAATTTGGAGGGTGCTTTAATAAGAATAATTGCCACTATTGTATTAGTCTTAATTGGCTCCAGTACGGTATTACTGAGGGTCAAAAAAGCTTATGGATACATATGGCTCTTATATCTTTTTTCCGGTTCACTATGCATGAAGCTTTCACCGACTCGGATCTAGGTTTGTCTTCTAAAGTCGTCTCTCTATTACCGTCGGGTATAAGTTGTTTTCTGTTACCGTCTCTTACGGTTGGTTCTATTTTACCGTCTTGTGCGGTTGGCTCTCTTTTACCGTTTTGCGCGGTTGTCTCTCTTTTATCGTTTTGTACGGTCGTTTCTCTATTACCGTCTTGTTCGGTTGACTCTATGTTACCGCTTTGTGCGGCTATGAGATTTTTAACTCTAAAAACTGTCTTTACAGTGTATGAAATAGAAGGTTGCTTGCAAGTGTTGCTCTCGGAAGTACAACTTTGGACAAAGCATTCCAAGTTTGAGATCGCTATTGACTATCTCAATGATCTTCTTAGTGTGTTTATTGTTGTCAATATGATTAGTTTATCTATTACAATTTGTATTGTCATTTTCTATTCTAGTATCTTTGTATGTGGGAGATTTTATTTCCAAAATCTTAAGTTATAATGAAAGGATTGGTTTGACCAAAATAAAATTCAAACAAAATTAACATCCACGGTAAGAACATTTTGGTCCCATAAAACAAGAAGGCTACTTCTAAAAGTTTTGTACCGCAACTTTATAGCACTGAGCTATTTGCCTCCATTGCCGTAAACTAAAAGTGCTAATAATAAATAAATGATTTATAACAAAATATATTTGACATAAGTGAAACAAAGAGAAGCAAGCAATCCCTAAAAGAAGATAACTTACAACTACAAGTTTATCAGGAAGAAACTGATGTTAGGGAAAGTATCAAATCTAAACTTGGACACTTATAAGTGGGGGGACCTTTAAATCACATCATTGTAACATTGAATAGTTTTTGTTTTTCGTAAGATTTCAGTTCAAAATGTGTAATTGAGTCCACCGAATAATTATGACCTTTTTGACATTAAAATCATTACACTCTTATTACGTTTTCTTCACTTTTGACAAATAAAAGCTCTCTTTGACAGCTTCTCCGTGCAATTACTACTCCTTTTTAGTTGTAATCCTCCATGCATTTTTGTAATCATTTTAAACACACCTCACATCTACTTAAACTATAAACACACATATATATACACATGTATATTTTTAGTTTCACCGTCACGTGCGCAGTAAATCATTTCAACTGTAATAAAAAATAATAATCCTTTTTCATGCATTTGTTTTAATAATGACAAAATTGTGAAGCAGCTTATAGTTTAATAGTCTTTTTACTGTAGATGTTGATTCTCGCATTCTAGATTCGATTTTCGTCATCTAGTTTTAGAAAATATGTAGACAAACAAGTAGTCTAATAGTTGTTATATTTGATACCTTGTTATTAGATTAGAAATCGAATTTGTTCACTAATTATATAAATATATATATATTTTTATAAAGTTTAGATTAGTGTACCAATTCTTTATGATACAAAGATTAGAGATTAGTATGAAAAAAAAAGTTTGAAATACTTATAACTTTGGCATGGGATTGTCATGTCATGGAGAGAAACCCCAAAACCAACGTATAATTCAGTTTTCCGTTTGAGTTTGTACAATGGCTTAATAAAATATATATTTATTGTAATAAGTGGACCGTTGGGAGAAGAATTGAATTTTTTAGGTAGGGAATAAAGTTTAAATAGTACATTATTTTCTTGAATAAGGTGGTTAATTACGCAGATAAAACTCAACTAGTTTGTGAAAATATATTTACATAAAATAAAACAGACGAAAGAGAAAGGACAAAGATTCGTTTTCAAGTAAATAAAAATAAAAATGGGGAGAAAAGTGTATGTATTATAAGGAAGCAGAGTCGTACCAATATTAAAATTATTTATAATAATAATAATTATAAAAGATAGTCAACATTAAATTGAAAATTAAAGATTTCTTCTGAAACTATTGCAACTACTAGTCTCTTCGTCGGAGGAAAATATCTCCGTCGTGAGTCCACTTGAAGCATTATCGGAAGAAGTAGAACTCGGCAAAAGATTCAAATCCGTTGTCTTTTCTTTCCTCATGAAATCGAAAAAGATTGGTTTCGTTTTATCTTCTTTTTGTTCGTTATTATATCTAAAATTCCGGTTATCTCCGTCGTTGTCGTCGTCACTCCGGTTATTACCGGATCTCTTCTTTAGGAAGATCCGACAAAGAACCCAGTTCTGAGTGGGGCCCATGGAACTCTGAAAGAGAAATTGGAATCTTTTAAATTTGAATGGTGGAGAAAACCGGAAGCTAAACCGGGAAATTGAGATGAATTAGAGAGAAATTGTACCGGAGGAGAGGAGGAGAGGCGATATTCGTGCATGATCCAATCGGTTCTTGAGCCATGAGGTGGTTTACCTTTGTAAAAAACGAGAGTTTTCTTCAAACCAACGATTTGATTTCCTTTAGAGGTCACAACACGTTTATCAATACCAGTAGCTTTCCAATAACCCGAACCGGTTGCTCGATTAGACCGGTTTCCATTTGGGTACTTAGCTTCTCTTGTGCTAAAAAAGTACCTCTCCTTTTCCAAATTGCCTGCATATAACACAAGTTTTTATAAGTTTTTTTAAAGATTATTGGTTCGGTTTGTTGGAATTATCCACAAAATATAAAAAAAGCTAACCAGGTAAGTCCCAAGGATCAGCTCTACAAACATCAAAATCAGGAATGATAGAAGCTGGTAAAGGAGAAGAATGGACTTTTCTTTTAAGATATTGAACCACAAGTTCTTCATCAGTAGGATGAAATCTAAATCCAGGTGGCAATCTCATAACTCCATTCTTCACAAGTTTTACATTATCCATGGAACCAAACACAAGAACAAAAACAGAGAAGAAGAAGAAGAAAGAGTGTGAGGTGTAGGAAGAGGGAAACAAGGATTGTGTGTTTTTATAAGGTAGAAAACTATACGAACAACTCCTTTTTCTTTTTTATTTTTATTTTTTATTTTACATTTTTTTTTGGCGTAAACCATACTCAATCTCCTTTCTCCTTTTGACGCCATTTTCATAAATCTGTCTTTTATTTTCTTAATATTTTTTTATAATATTAATTACTATATTTTTTTGTCGTCTCAATTATTATTATTTCGAGTCGGTATCTACTACCTCCTCTCTTTATTTTTTTGTATCTGTCATATGTAAAGTGTAAACTCTTCAAACATTATTCATATATACAATTGAAAACGACCACTTTATATAACAACAACTCCATTTTTTTAAATTTTCAGTTTAAAAGAAATGAAAACGTAATGCTATACTCTAGGGGTGGGCGTTCGAATTTCGGTTCGGGTTCGGATAATTCGGTTAGAGGTATATAGGAACCGTTCGGGTTATATAAATATTTGGTTCGGATCCATTCGGGTTCGGATCGTTTTTTTTTATTTTTATTAGGATCCGAAATGGAACCGAAACTCCAAAATATCCGTAAAAAATCCAAATTATCCGATCAACTTAGCTAAAATCCAACTTAATCGAATTAAAAATCCAAAATATTGGACAAAAACCCATAAATATCCTATTACCTTACTAAAAATGTATTTTTTCTACCTAAAATTCTAACTATCCGATCAAAATTACATATATAGTCATATATATACGAATTTTTCGGTTATACTTTCGGGTTTCGGTTCGGTTCGGGTTCGGATTCGGTTTTTCGGATTGAGATATATAGGAACCGTTCGTGTTATTTGAAAGAACTTTTCGGTTTCAATTTCGGTTTTTTCGGTTCGATTTTGGTTCAGATTTCGGATTTCGGTTTATATGCCAAGTCCTACTATACTCAAACAAAAAATAACCGTGGAGGTGATAATATTCTTTTTTTACACCAAACAATTAACCAACTTAACTCCTACATTCTCTAATTTTGCTAGAAGGGTACTATCGTCATTTACATGTTTTCCCCTTGAGAAAGTCCGAATTGCTAAGGCGGGTCCGTTCGGGCCACTCACGGCTAAAAGTGGTGGTGATGAGGTCAGCTTATGTCATGCTGACAGCCGGAGATCGCCCTCTGAGTTTGCGTATTTACAAATATACCCTTTTTGAGTCTCTAAGCTAAAAAGAATTTTTTAGCTTTAACCAATAGCTTAATAGTTTGTGACAGTCTTTGTGTTCCAGTTTAACGCAAAATTAAAATTGTTAACAAAAATTAAATCCTACCGATGACTTATGCGAGTGATTTTATGTAAAATGAGATTACTAACTACACAAGTATGGGATTCGTTTGGTGGGTTATGAAATGGGGACAAAATAAAGAACCGTAACCCTCTGGTTCTCAAACTACTTGAGGAAGACTTGTCGAACCAGGATAGTGTTTTCTCCAATGTTCAACACGTTACAAAATTATATGCAAGTATACAATGACGATCTAAATATTAAGTTACAATAATCTATGAGTAACATGCCACATTTAATCAATGTAATAACCCAAGTAACGATTTAAAGAAGGGCAGTTAGTTTACTCATGCTACATCACCAAAGATGGATGTGTGCATATAAGAGAGCTATTAAAAGAGAAATCTAAGATGAAAATGAAATAACTCAATGACCTTTATTAAAATGCCAAAAAAGAAGAAAGAGGAAAGAACAACTTTAGATTTTTACCAAAAACACAATGATTTTGGATTGATGTTTCATAAAATTAGAGAGTTGTTTGACAAAAAAAAAAGAGAGAGAGAGAGAGAGAGGAGAGTTGTTCAAAGAGACAATTCTCTAGGTTAACTTCATTGATGTTCATTACAGGACTGTATATGAATCTAAGAACCTAGATGATCTAGTTACATGTACTTATATAAGGCTTCTTAATTTATTATCTTGGGATTAGAAGATTGCTCTAATCAAACTAAATCGAGATAGTTGGTGGTCCGTGCCAACTTAAACATTTTAACTCGGCTCACTTTCTTATTCTTTTGGCCTTGACCGGAACCCAATCAGATTGAGCCGAGGCTTATCAAATATTAACCATTAATCTCAGACTATATTGAACAAGATTGACACCACCAAATGAGATTCTGATACAATGTTAGGAGTATGAGATTCCACCTCAAAATAAATTGACAATAAATGAAGTAATCCATATCTCGTATATATATTTGTATTTGTCCATTTATATTTTCGGTGTAAAATATATTATCCTTAATAAAATGATCACATTTTCTACCCCTTATTAAGCTTCGAGCCACATATGATACGAACAATGTACTGAAACAAACATTTGAGGTGATTTGTGTTTTATTGAGTTTTTAGATGATTTAGGTGAATTGAGAAAATTCAGTTGATTTTTTAAAAAAATTTTCCACAATTCAACCTAAAACCATGAGATTTGAAATTTATATTTTTAAATCCACTATTTAAAATATTTTTGATAACAATGAATTTCATAAGGTTATTTAAAACTCTTATTTGAAACAACAAATTTCATAAGACTTTTAACTGGATTTCTCATTTTAAAACAAATACTTCAAAATTCATTTTGAAGATTAAATCAATAGCCTAACCCACTCTTAATAACATTGAGTAAATCTGCTATCCTTTATTGGTCAATTTTACATAAGGTTCTTAATTTTTTTTTTTTTTTTTTTTGCCAGCAACAAAAAATATATTAACTTAAGAAAGAAGTTTTACAATAGTAGGGCTAAGAGCTCTACGAGTCCTTATTGCGAGATTATGAGCAGAAGTATTAGTATCTCGAGGCTTGTAAACAAAAGAAAGGACATTACAAGATTGACTAAGGTTCCAAATATCCAGCATGAGGTTTGTTGAATGTTTACACCAAACTGCAAGTCTTGAAGCCTGGTTGTTGGTGTGGATGAGAGAGTTGAAAGGCTTCATAAGACTCTCATTATCATTTGCAACCTTGAAATCGTGAAATCCAAGGCGTAGGAGACATTGCAATGCGAGATGAAGAGCCACTACTTCAGCTTGGAATGGATCAGATGTTGGTGGAAAGGATGAAGAACCTTGACATAACAACATATCATTGTGCACCAATATCCAGCCTATTCCAATAAAAGATGTCTCCAAGATCCAAGATGCATCTGTCCACAAAACAAAATTATTAACAAATAAGATTCTTAACTAAGAGTTTAAATCTTTATTTGTCATATAATTATTCATTTTTACGTTCTTGTCCACGCAAAGACGCATACTACCTCTACTACTATCACATAAAATGGGACTATAATTATGACAAAATGTGTGTTTCGGAATGAAATAAATAAACAAACCAAGTTGTTTTTACTTGGAGTGTAGAATTACACTATGGGACAAAATCAAATTCGATTCATTCAAATAGGTTGATTTATCCTATATTATAATTTGGATACAAGTAGAAGTTTATAATGGTTATGGAACTTGATGATTATGATGGATTTTGAGTTTATATAATAAAAATGAACATACATTTATGGCCGGTCCTGAGCATAGGCCAATGAAACATTGACCTATAGTCCTTATATTTTATAAGTTCGTTCCTATACATATAAAATATGATCCTAAAATTTAAAATTATATATATATAAGTCTGTTTTAATAGCCCAAATAAACAAATACATAAAATAGTAACTTTAATATTTTTTTAAGCCTCCAAAATTTTAGGGTTGGATCTGCGTATATTACACATACTTATGTACATTAAGGACAAATAAGGAGAGTAATATGGAATGGCTTGTGGGCACACAATTCTTATATCATGTATATATTTGCTCCATTATCCTCTTAGTGCGTATCCTCGTGTTGTGGGGATTTCTTCGTTGATGCAACTATTTCTCCTTTTCGTAATCCATCTGTCCAATTATTTTATATGTATTTTCTTCTGAAAGATTATTATTTTAATAAAAGGATATAATCATGACTTCTTAATTTGGTATATATATAATATATTTCGTTATCCCATTTATGGAGTGGTTGAGCTTATTTATCAATGTTTCTTTTAGAAAATTTATTAGTATCGACATACGTAAATAAATTGTAGTCTTAAAGAGATTTTTTATATTATATACCCTTTGGCCAAGTAACATAGACATGTCAATTTTATTAAATAATATTGACAACTCAAAACACCAAAAGAAGAAAATATGGAACTCCTAGTATTTGACAACCATCTTAAATATCCCATACAACTCAATATATGGTTTCTTACAAGGGAAAGAATAATATATATATGGAGATATATGTGTGAATAAATTCGAACACCAACTTGATAATTAATACAAGGACCATGCCCTGCATATATAGACCAATGAGACAACAATTAATACCCATGTATTATTACATATATGTACATTGTATATAATATACTAGAAATTAAGGAATCAGAAAAATAACTAACAAAAATGCAGTTTGATAAAATTATAAATAATTTGTGTAAAAATTAGATAAAAAATAAAATAAACTATATATGTCAAGGGGTCCTTGAAGATGACAGTGTGCTGTAAGTTCCTCCAATCCCGTAGTCAACCATCGTGTTTTGTGTAGATGATCACATGAACATTTTCTTTATAAAGATAATGGATTTCGTCTAAATATATGTTATCTTAAAAAAAACAAAGGCGTGACGTTATTGTCGGTTTAATATATTCACTATCGATCAACTACAAGTTACCTCTATATCGAGACCAAGGATTAACAAAGTATATACATTTAAATATTATATATGTCATGGTTATTAAGGATATCTTCGTCGCTGTTACATTAAACGATAACTTCCACTCTTTTAGTTTTACTTGAATACAATAAGATTTAGTCTTGTATAACGGTCGTTTTCGACAATCTTATATGGCATCAAACTAACGAGATTAAGGTATTCTACGTATACATATATAAAAATTTATGTATACTTAAGAATATATTTTTTTACATGTACATTAATCTCGTTAATGAGTAATCAAAGTTACTTACATTTTTTTGTTTTGTTAAATGTTACTTACATGCATGTTCCGAGAACATTTAGATAAATGAAATTCGATATATTTTTTTTTTTTGTAAAATATAAATACATCCAGAATAGAGCTTTACAAAATCTTGAAATAGGTCCAGATTCAAAACCAACATATCCAAAACATACAAGGCCTTAACCCACTTTGAATTAGTCTAATCTAGGTTGGTCTAACTCTAGTTAAAAGTTAATCGTTGTTGAACAATTAACCATGGTTTGGTTAATACATGGAGAACTAGGAAAAAACCTAGTCCCACCGCCAACAAGCCTGAGCCTACGGTCATCGCCGGAGCTGCCACATCTGGTGGCCGGCTTGCCAGAGTGGAGATGTGCTCGTCTTCACATCCAAGTCCGAAGAGATGATTTCAAGGAGGAAGAGTAGGGTATTCAACGTTTCCGTTCTTGAGACCTCAGTTTGCCGTCGGATAGGAGAGACGCCGCTGCGAGAGAGGACATATCCACGCTCTCATTGGTTTGGTGCAGCACCCTTGCCGAGGACCGCCGTCCTCAAGCGGTTTCCTCTTTCACAGTGCCTCCGTTGTTTTGAAAGAGAAAAACCTCCCCGAAGCAAACACCACCCCATCGCCGGAGAAGCGCGTTGTCCCTTTTTCTGCAAGCCGCAAAACTTCTTTTCTGCAAGCCGCGGAACTGGCGAAGCTTGGAGCCCCCCGCCTTGAAGAGTCTTCTCACCACCATCCCGACGCTTGGCTTCAGATCTACGTGTCTTGGAACCGCGTGCTAGATCCACGATTGAAGAACTCGCCCGCCGTTCCTCCAGTGTTGGACTCTCACCGAAGGACCCACAGATCGGCGCAAAAGATTGTGGTCAGCAGCAACCGAAAGCCGCTCTCCTATTGACCGCCGACTCACTAAATTTTCAGATCTCAGACAAGAGAAGAGAAAAAAAGAAAAAGAAAGAGGTCAGAGAGAATTCATCTTCATTTTTTTTTAATTGTTAAATTCGATATTATTAGAGTTATAAAATATAAATGTCTAAATCAAAGATGAGGATGATGGGGAACTTTGTTCAATTGCTCATTGTGGGAAAAAAATTGGTTACTTTGGAAGAAGTAAAGACCAGCTAGCGTTGCACATCAACGAGTTGTGCCACAATGCATCAAGTGTAAGCTCATTTAGTTGAGCCACTAGTTTAGCAACCACATGTGGTAAGGGAAATGTTTCCACAAGAAGAAAAAGATCATAAATGGTCATTGAAATATCCTAAACCAAAAATATATGTAACTCTTACAAACGATGACGAAACAGTTCGGTTTCTGTAGCCGTTGTAGAAGACGATATAAATTATAGAGCTGACATTGCTCTTATCTCTAATGGACACATGCATTCATATGATGTTCTTGATATTGGTGCGTTATACTATATAAATTAGAGGAAAGAGTGTTTCTCTATATATGCTCAAGTAAAGGGTCAGAAATCGTCTTCTTCGTCGATAAATCGTAGGTATATTCTTCGGTATCATGTATAAGAAAAGTTGTATTCCGAAAGGTATAAGAATAGTTTCATAAAAAATATTTTAAACAAAATTGACAGATTATCGACGAATACCATCATTTTTTGAGACTTTAATTCCTAAACCCTAAACATAATATAACATATGGAAAACAACTGAAAATCATGTATTTTTCAAAACAACATAACTTTTGAAAAGTAATATTATAAGTGTTTTCAAAATTTTATATCTATTGTTCCTATAATCACACATTGTAATTAGTATGAATAGACAGAAACCTCAAATTTAGAGAGGTAGTCACTTTTTAATTCATACTACTTTTTCTAATTATGTTAGATCGAATTATAGCCTAACTCAATATTTCGAAGAATAAATAAACTTAAACCCATAAATCATAATTTAACCTAAACCTATAAATAAATTGAAGAATTTCTTAAAATAGCACGAAAAAGTTCAAATTCTGAAAATAATACTCATTCCCAAAAGTTCCAAAATAATATTAAATTGTTTTGTTTTAAATACTACGAACATACAAATTAAATTTTAATGGTTTAGAGTTTAAGTTTTTGGGATTCGATTCACTAAACAGAGTTTAAAATTCAGTTTTGAGGAGGTAAATTTTGGTTATGAGGGTTTAAGGTTTAGATTTGAAATTTTAAAACCAATTAAAAAATTATTGTATTTTTGGAAGAGAACCAATTTTGTGGTATTTTTTAGAAAAATTGTGGTACTTTTGGAAATTAAGAGTGTATGGTATTTTGAAAATATATGTAATTTTTTGTGATATTTTTGAGAATCTTCTATAAAATTTCGATTGAACAAATATACAATATAATAACTATATTAACTGTTGAAAAAGAACTACATTAACCGGCTTGAGAAAAAAAGTATATTATATATTTTTCACATATATTAAATACCACTCTGATAAAAATGACTTTATACATGTATACAAAAATGTAGATCTCATGTATCTATCTACCTTTATATTGTTTTCATAATCAGCATGGACAAATCTGTCGCAAATGATATACATAAATTATTTTATTTATTTTTCTGTCAACAACATGCATTATACAAATATCAAATTATGTAATAATGTAGTGACGATAATGGTACTAACTACTTGACCACATATCCTGATTAATTTAGATATGGTTTTGTATATATATGTATGATTAGTGGCATTATAGAAAATAGAGAGAGTGAATGTTGATGAAGGGAATAAAAGAATAAAAGGTCCTTACATGATTCCAAAACGACAACCTCATACGTCGTATTAATGTGGAGACAGAAAAAAATGCAATGGAACCAAACCATCTCTGATATCTCTCCCTCTCTCTCCGATTTTCCAAATCTTCTTTGTCTCAAATTTTTTAATCACATTCAATGAATGGTCCCTTTCCATATTGATAATAATGCCCTCTTTTTTATTTTCAACTACCTATTTTATTCCCAAATTATTCTAATTCTATTGGAAATGATTGATTTAAATACATTTTTCACAAAATACAAAGAACTCTCTAGTGATTGAGTCTCATTTACTCAACCTAATTATCTAATCGCAAACTAGTTTCATATTCCCAATATGATCATACAAATTAAAATAGATTTGAGTTAAATTTGGAAGAACTTAAAATAATGGATCTAGAAATGAAAAATTGAAAACATTTTGCTTGTCCTCCTATTAGAGCCGGTTTTAAGAATTTAAAGGCCGCAAGAAAAAATGAAAAAATGGACCGATTTTTAATATAAAATTTTGAAAATAGGCTGGTTTTTACAATAATTTTTTTAAAAATTAAAATGGACCGCAAGCTCATACTCGTCTTGTTTGGTTTCATGACCGACCCTACAATCTATATATTATTTTATTTACTTTTACAGTAGAAAAGGAAATTTGAGGAACAACATAAGGTAAGAGATTCCTACAAGCAAAAAAAGAGGAAAAGAAGGCACACACACGCACACCACTTGCGACTTGGTCAAGTGGTTTAGTATCAAATATTGTACTCTTTAGATATGGTCTATTAATTAGTCTACTTTTGAGAAAAATATCATATAATGGATTTTGGAAGTAATATTGCGGCTCCCATTTTTTTCTTCTTCTTACTATGTTATTTAAGATTTTACTCACTTTGTAATATCGAAATGTTCCTCTAACGTATTATATAATAAATTGAGTGTGAGAGCGTCAATGGAGTTTGCGTGGGGGTGTTGTAGAGAAAGTGAGAAACGTCAATAGGTGCAAATGTAACTAAATGATTTTGAATCCTAAATATGTTTAATAGTTAATTAAGTATGAGGTTTTATATAGTGGTTTTGTCTTCGACTCGATTTTCTAATAGTTCAAAGTACTATCTCCTTTTTACGGTGGGGTTAATTTTGATCTTTCTATGTAATTTTTTTTTTATGATTAGGGGATTATGAGTTGAAGTCCATACATCTCTTTAGGCTGAAACATAAACCATGTTATACAATTTTTTTTTTTGAAGAATAGATTTTTTTCATCGTAAATCGAACCTAAGAATACAACATCATCAACTACGCTTAAATCAACTGGTCAACTCATCGTTGGTCATTTCTATGTAATTTTGGATATGATATAACATGATCTAATATTTTTTATAATCTATATTAACGTCTATTATATATTATCAATATGCATAATTATAATATCGGTAAGTAAAATTGTAATGATTAATAATAATCACAAGGATTTCAAGTATCAAATGATAATCATTCTAAATTATTATACACCGAAATAATTCGTTTATTTTTCATATAAATTTTCAAAATTAAGGTACTTTTTCGATATTTTGTTCTTCTCTTCTTTACCTTAATTTCTTTTTGTGATTGAAAGCTATATTGGAGTAGAATTTTGCATTAAATTCGATACTTAAATTTCTTGATACTTCTCGTTTCTAAGCTTAATACAAATACGTTCCAAGTATCCTACTGGTCGTGAATTGGCTAAACTATTTTCTCTTGCTTTTCTATATCTCTACAAGGCTCACTGCTAGAGCTTCATTATTTTAAAAAACGTTTTCCCTTAACTTTATATAAAATTATATAGCTGGTTTTGTACGGCAATAGGTAAACATAATCTATGTTTTATAATCAACCTGTGGATATTAGATATATAGTGACATGTGATTGGTATATCTTTTATAAGTTGTGATTAACAGTTTACGTACTGCATAGAACAAGAATGTGCATATATATAAAAACCTTCATGTGTATATAAATAAAAAAAACCTTCGTTATACGTAGAACTAAAGACCCTTATATTTTATATAGTAACCGACGACGAAAAAAATGAAATATCTATACATTAAAAATCTAACACATAACATACTCTTTTTTGTTTACGTAAATGATAGTTGTTTTAGCTAATTATTACTAGTTTGACCATCCATTTTTTTGTAGAAAGAGGGAGAAAATCTCCCAAATTGAAAATAAACAAATCAATAATCAACTTTTCTTGGGCAACCAATCTCAATAACATCTTCCTAAATAATCGAAGCAACAACATATAGGCTAGTCCTAAAACTATGATATCCTATTAGTAAAGAAAAAGCGTAATTGGCTAAACTATCTGCAAGACTGTTAGCCTTTATAAAACTATGCAAAATACGGACAGTCCAGTCCCGTGATAATAAGTCATACCATAAACGTATTAGGAAAGAAAGTGGATATGAATCCCAATGCCATTCTTCAAGAAGCACACAACCATTTCTGAATCAATCTTAAACTCTAAACATGTCACCCCATACTCAGAATCTAAAACTAACATGTAGTATTCTCCCCATAATTCCGCTAGTGGGATGGAACAAATACCAATCTTCAACGCAAAACCCTTACACCAATTCTCCCATGTATCTCGGATCACCCCTCCAGTAGTTACTAAACATGGATTACCATGTGATGCACCATCAATATATAGTTTAAACCATCCCAACGCGAATACTTTCCACTTAATGAACCGCTTGGTTCTCTCTTGCATCCGACCAACCTCTCGAACAATGCCTTGACCATTCCATACTTCGCAAGCTTTGTCTTTAACGAACTTAGTATGATCTCTACACTTGATTAGATTACCAAATACATGACCACAACGCCACTTCCAACTCCACCATACTGTCATCGCAAATAAATTTGACCAAGAAGTATCATTAACCAGAGAACGATCTCCTAAGTTCTCGTAAATCCAACTCAGAAGATCCACTTTGAAACACCATTGGCTTCTTTGTTGTGGTACCAAACGATGCCTAATCCCTGCTATAGGTGGAGAATCTCTCAATATGTGTAATATAGATTCATCACCTGCCTTTCACACTTGAAAATACTCGAATTGCTTAACCTTTTCCTTCTACATTTGGCATGGGTCATTACACATTGATGTGTCATAAACCAAAGGAAAAGTTTGACACGTTCCGTCGCCACCAAACGCCATATACCAGCAACAAAAAAACTCTGCCATATTCTACCTAGATACAATAGAACGAGATAAGAAACGATAAGCGGAGCAAACAGAAAACTCGCCATTCGAAGAGACACTCCAAGACAATATGTTTGTAGCTCCCGTAACATCATGTAAAGTGAACGCCATTAAGTGTAATCTTGTATCTTCATCAACAAACAAGCTAATCTGATTCCAGTCCCAACCTCACCCACTATGCCATAACTCACACACTCACAAATCAACATATCATAGCGGTAAATCATGTTGGACCAAATCTATTAGTGGCTCCTTGTTAGCCCATTTATCACGCAAAAAACGAATGCATTGACCATCACCTATAGCCTAGCTCAATCCCGAGAAGACAATAAGCCGCAAGCTCTCTGCTATACTACGCCATAATGCCGACCAATTACTTTTGACAAAACACCATGATACATCATTAAGCTTCCTAAGCTTATATTTGATCCTTGAAACTTTGGCCCATAGAATCGAGTCATTAACCAACAAACGTCAGCCCAATTTAGATAGGAGAGCAAGATTCATGTCCTTTGCTCTTCTAATCCCGAGCCCACCATCTTTTGGAGCACACACTCATTTCCAAGCAATTAGATGTTGTTTCTTTTTCTCAGGCGAACTCCTCCACAAGAAATTCTGAGAAATATTGTCCAATCTATCCAAAAAAAACAATGGCAACTGAATACAACTCATTGTATGTACCGGAAGTGAAGACAACACCGCTTTTGTTAAAGTTGCTCTCCCTGCAAAACTCAGCAGGCGTTCTTTCCATCCCGAAAGTCTCGACGTTAACCTTTCC
This sequence comes from Iberis pinnata, assembly GCA_900406425.1. NCBI lineage: Eukaryota > Viridiplantae > Streptophyta > Magnoliopsida > Brassicales > Brassicaceae > Iberis > Iberis pinnata. Next base: position 8,469 of record OVBE01001990.1, on the reverse strand, counting down.
ACTACCTCACCCAAAATATATTTATTAATACGTTTATGGAGTATTCGGATACCCAAATACTTCCCCATATCATATGTGACTTGGATCCCACTCACTGAACTAATTTGATTCTCAAGCTCTCGATGAACATTAGTCGATAAGTAAATCTTTGATTTGGCCAGACTCAGCACAAAACCTCTCAAGTACATTGCGTATAATATTTACATGGGAAACCGAAGCCTCAACAAAAAGAATAATATCATCGACAAAGCATATGTGTGAGAGAGACGATCTTCAAAGAGATAAATAAACCGGCTTCCAAAGTTTATTTTCTATGGCCAACTCTATCAAGTGACAAAGTCTCTCAAGACACAAAACAAACAAGCATGGACATAACAGATCTCCTTGTCGGAGCCCTCATTGTGGTTTAAAAGCCGCCGTCGTCTCACTATTCCATAAAATCGTCATTAAAGCACCCATAACACTACTCATAATCCAAGAGACCCACTTATCAGGTAAACGAGCAGCAACAAGCGTATATTCTAAAAAATCCCACCGTATACCCTCATAAGCTTTTATAAGGTTTACTTTCAATAGCATCCAACTTTTTCTTCCTTTCTTACGACACATAGAGTGAAAAGCTTCTTGGACTACCACAATATTGTCTGTGCTCAAGCGTCCATGAATAAAAATAGATTGAGCTAGTCCAATCAATTTTGGCATCACTCTCTGTATTCTTAACATTTTGGTCTTTGTAATTGTCTTGAAAAGAACATTACAAAGACTAATATGTCTAAATTGTGTGATACATTTAGGTTGAGCCACTTTACCAATCAACACAACCAAGGCATCATTCAATCCTCCTAGCATAACTCTTGTATTGAGAAACCTTAACACACAACCTATCACTAAATAACCAAAAATATCCCAACAATCTTGATAAAGATAGGTTGAAACCCATCAGGATCTGGAGATTTAAATCTACATATGCTCCTTATCAGAGTATTGATCTCCTCCTTCTTAAACATCACAATTAAGGAAGCTAAATCAACTAATCAAGATCCGATAAATAAGCGAAGCCTGTGGATGGTAACTTAACAGCCAAAATACCAACATCAACCAACGAGTACAATCTTGTGTAATATTTAACTACCAGTTTCTCAGGTTCTAACTTCTCTTTTACCCAATAATCTTCATCATCTCTTAAATTATCGATCGTGTTCCTTCTCTGTCGAACAATGGTTGAAGTGTGAAAGAAATTTGTGTTTCTATCTCTTGACGTGATCCACTTCTCTCGGGATTTTGAAACCAAATAATTTATTCTTGTTCTAAGACATTATTTAACAAGTCATTAGGGCTGCTTATTTGTTTAACAAGTCATCGGTTTGTGCAGTCTCCATCTTAACCTTTACTTCCTTAATCGCATTAATTAGATTTTCCTACTTTTTCGCAACATCACCAAAACACTCCCAATTCCATTTACGCAGAATCTTCTCTAAAGACTTCAAGGGTCTCGGTGTAGCTACGTCTTTCTTCCATGATGTAGCGACTAGATATTTTAAACCAGGATATTGTAGCCATGCCAACTTAAACCTAAAAGGACGTCGCCATGGATCACGACTACCCACCAAACAAAACTGGACATAGTTTGGCGAATGGTCTGAGGCAAAGAAAGGGAGGTGAATAACTTTAGCTTCTTGCCAAATAAGTCTCGTTTGACTGCAACACAAGATCCGGTCAAGACGCTTAGGAACATATGTATTCTTCGTCTTACCTCGCCGCCAAGTAAAATTTTTGACGCAAAAGCCCATATCGATTAAAGAAGACTCGATGATCCAGTTTCCAAATGCCAATGAATCAACATATAATTTACCACTACCTCTGGACCATTCCTCCACTCGAATAATCGTATTGAAATCTCCACCTATCATAACCGGTTCATCAATACCATCAAGTAATACTTCCAGTTCCGACCATAATTTGATCCTACGACTTATCGATGGATCCGCATACACAACGTTAATATGCAAGCATTTACCTCCCTATTGTAATCTTGCATGAATGTATTGGTTTGTCGACCCTTTATGACCAAATCACCAATACCGTATCTCCATAATAACTATAGTCTCCCACTCTGGCCTATTGCATGAACTCTAAATGAGTCCTCAAAACATAAAATATAACAAATCCTTCTTGCTCTATCACCTCCAACATGAGTATCAAAAATAGCAAGAACATATGTAATCTTCAGAATATATCTAATCGAACGTCAGAAATTATGTTTGTTAGTCCCCCTGCAGTTCCTTAGTAAGCAATTCATTACAATAATCTTCATTAAAAACTACTAGGAAATACCCTTATGTCGAGCATGACTTCACCTTACTTGAAGGTGACTCAACTCGCATCACATCCTCCATCGCAACAGAGCCCTCGTCCAAAGCAATATCACTCGCTACCTCTTTAGAATTTATCACATCATCAACTATCATTAATACCTTACCATTATTGTACCCTTCCCTTTAACATCCTAACAATGTCCTAACAATGTCCATTACCACAGCTCCCTTCAACGGAGCCTTTAGATTAACTTCTACACAAACCCTAGCAAACCTTGCGTGTTTGAAGTTCAAGAGTAGTTAAATCCACCTTCACCGACTTTCCTACTCCTTTAGCTATCCCCATTAAGATTTCTTGATGATGTAGGTTAACAGGAATGTTCATCAGACGAACCCATACCAGAGTTGTAACGATCTCATCACGTAAAGGTTCAAACGTTGGAGTCCTTGTACCATAAAATAACACCCAAACACCTTCCACGGTTCTCCCGTTAAAGCCTCCATATACTCCGACTCATTCTCAAATCTCACCGTGAAGAAGTTCTTTGGTAAATCAAGCACATACGTACCACACTTAGGGTTTCATAACTCCTTTAACCTCTTCGTAAGATGAGCTATCGGGATATTACGTCCTAACACTTTCACAATCATACAATGCTTCCATAACCCTATCATTGCCGTCAACACCTCCTCTCCTACTGTATTACTGGCTCTCCATCCATCCCATCCGAAAAAGACAACATGCAGTGATCCTCCACAAACTTATCATCCATCACGTTTTTTGGTTGCAGTATCTTCTCTCCACTGCTTCCGGTCAAACGTTGAGCCCATGTACTTCCTTTGTCTGGTGGATCTTCCAGAAGACGATCTTTGTCGCTAGCATCCACTATCATCGCATTCTTCTCTGCCAAAACCCTAGTCTAAGTCTCCTGCTTTTTGCATTAGGTCTTTTTTTTATAAAGGTTTTACTTTTATTAGATTTAGATTTAACCCAAAATTTACACAGTCCGACTTATTACATATATCAGAAAAGAACTTAAACCCAACAAGATCAATTCGGGTTGGGCCTTCCAGAAATTTAAAACAGGTCTGGGCACATAAAATATCTAGAAACCCGACGGCAGTCTCGAAGCGGTGCTCACACCACCGCCCACCGAGGATTTCGTTTCTTGACCGAAGAAAAATGTTGGTCCATTGACTGAAGACCACGAGGAAGAGTGAGTAGGGTGGTTAGGTTTCCGATAGAAGGTAGGGACGATCTCCTCCGCCTTCGGGCTTGGTTTGGAGACAGTTTTGTCCGGAAATGGTCTCTGTACCGCTGTGACCAAAACGCCGTTTTGCTCTCTTCCGGCGAAGTAGTCAAACTTTGCCTTGAGCTCAATCCCCTCTAATATGCGTCGCTTTTCATACATAACTGCCACAAAAGATTTGGCCGGTTCTTCTGTTTTTAACAAAATGTTTGGTAAGTTTCTTTTAACTAGCTTGACCATCCATAGTTATAAACAAAACGTCTCAAGAAATAAATTCAAAATCAGTGAAAAAAGAAATACAATTTTAAATTATTATTTTCTGAACGGGCGATGATGATGATGGTATAAATTAATTGCCGGCCAGTTGGAAGGTTTCTTACTTTGTTCAGAGATCCAACTAAAATAATAAATATGTAATGATTTAATAACACTGTATAAAATCACGTACAAGCAATCATATGCCATTTATGACCGATCCAACACATGTAGTATAACTTAACTTCTGTCTAACTATGCAAACAATATCCATGTGGATTGTTTGTTCCTGTACACCAATACACTCTGATCCGTTTGATTATTATTTGATAATTATAGACATTTTTCTCATGAAGTTTATTTATACCCATGACTAATAAGTATAGATTTAACAAGTATCAAATGGTCTAATGTTTTAATTATCTATATTATCTTATTATAAGTATAAGAATTGAGCGAATGTATTTTTTTATATTTGTAGAGTTAAAACTATTGGATCGATTCGGTTTATAAATAAATGTAACAAAAAATTAAGTACATATTTAGAAAAATATCATATCTAAAGGAAAGAAATTGTAATACCATTTAAAGAAAATATAAGTGAAATAATCACGTTATGGATCAAATTCAAATCTTATAATCAATGAATTGTAGAAAGAATATATATATATATATATATATATATATATATATTTCTTTTAAAATAAAAATGCTTGGATTAAAGCTTTTAGTTTGTAGAATCAAATAAAAATCATATATATATATATAATTCAAAGTCATCACTCATAATTGAAATCAAAGTTGACTAAAAATTATTTTCTATATTTAATATATTTAAGGAAGAGCTAGCTTTTGCTTTTATTCTATCAAAATGATCTCAGTTTCTTCATTTTGAAGCTACACATTGTCAACCTCAAAGTTGCATACATCCTTGGCTTCTTTTATAAAGAAACTTTATTTAATATTTTGCATTTTTCTACGTGTATTAATTATACGTTGTCAAATACCTTTTTAACAAAAAAGGGAAAAGAAATTTCTTTAAGTGCTTTCGAATATCTCTTTAATTAGCCCAGGAATTTGTGCCTTCGCATAAATTTTGATATAAATTATAGTATAAATGTGACAATTTATAATTTCAGAACGTGTAAATTTTATATATTATTATGTCTCATGAGTGTAGCATATAAGCTTTCTCTACCGAAATATTTAAACTAGAGTATAGTTTGAATTTTTTTTTTTTTTTTTTCACAGTTTGAATTTATTTGTATAAATAATCAATCTGTACGATTATTATAATTACGTCGGAAGATAAATGTTGGGTCTCAATAAGTTTTCTCTATCGAAAATTTTATATTTGTAGTTTATTTGAATGTGTTTGTACAAACAAGTCAATATTTACGGTTAGAAGATAAACTTGAAAATTTGTTTTCATGCTTGTCCAGATAAGCTTTCACTACCTAAATATTTGTATTTTTAGAGTTTATTTGTATGTGTTTGTACAAACAATCAGTATCTACGGTTATTGGTAACTAAGAGTAGGAGATTATAAAAAAAATATCACAAAACATATATTTTTTAAAAATATTATATATTTTTAAATTGTTCCAAAACATATTACAAAATTGTTTTTCTTTCAAAAATACCACAAATTTGAAATCGCTTTAAAACTTTAAATTCAAACTCTAAACTACAAAAACCAAACTCTACACACTAAAAACTAAATCTAAAATTCTAAGTAAATTAAAACCCAAGAATTTAATATCTAAACCTTTAAAATTCATCTTTTATGTCTGAGATATTTTTGGAAGAACAACATTTTTATGGTATCTTGGATTTATTGGAACCGTGTGATATTTTTGGAACATGAAGTAATTTTGTGGTATTTCATTGAATCCATCATGTTATTATGCTTTTACAAACTGTTGCAGTTTTTTTTAGTCGTACGCAATTACAGTTCTCCGCATTATAGAGATTGATTATAGAGCACACTGCAAATGAGCAAAATAATTGATATTTGAAGAATAGAACCAAATCAAGTCGAACTAAACCAAAAATTTTGGTCTAAATCTGAACTAGATTATAAAATTATTCGAATTGATATAAAAATCTATTATCCAAATAATGAAGCCGAACTTGAATCGAAACGAATCACTCGAACTAACTGATCTTCACCAAAAATAATTAATTTGTTTTATTACATATACAATAATAAAATACATATATTTAAATTACGCAATTCTACCAAAAAAATATATAGAGGAACTTTGGACAAAAATCTAATAGAAACTAGAATATCAAAACATATTCGCAAACAAAATATTGAATTACTCGTATGGATATCGAAATCTATTATCCAAATAACTAAAATCTAACTCGGATATAACTCGAACTTATATCCAAAATACCCAAAACCCGAAAAAATCGAACTTAATCAAATTGGATACCCAAACGCTCACGCCTAACACATTTTATCTAAAAAATGTTGCTGTTTCGGTTTTATTTTTGTTAGAAACTTGGCTATGTTATAAGAAGAATAGTTTATTTTTACTTATTTTAATTTTCAATACGGAACCTAAATATGGTACTGCAGCTGCTTATGTCATATGTGTGAGCTTGGAAATTAAAGAAAAAACATAAAAAGGAAGTCGAATCCTTTTAGGTGAAGCAACCTGAAGAATTAATTTGTCTTGGATTACTTTTTAATTATGTTTTAATTGATTGCTTTTCATAAATCTACTGTGGACTTCAACATGGTATAGCTTTTTATGGCATGTGATTGAACAACTTAAAAACTTACAAAAAGATTGTTTTTTTTTTTTATTCTCTCACGTGTGTCACTACCAATTCGTGTGCCAACTTTCTCTTCTTTTTTGTTTGGAAAAAGAGAAAATAGTTGGGCTTTTGAGAACGAAAAAAAAAGTTGTTTCTTGATGCTTATTCCAAACTTGCAAGACACAAGTTTTAGCCTATGAAAGGTTGGACTTTACTTTCCTTTTTTCTTTCTCTCAAATCTTAAAAAGAATAAAGAAAAACTACTCTAGAGATAATATTTGTTCTCACTAGAGATTAACATGTTACTTTAAAATGAGTTTGATACTTATGGTTTTCTTTCGGTCTAGTCCGTTGAAATTTGTGATTAAGCTTGGGCCTTTTTGATGACTTCGTTGAAATATAATCCAAGCTTTGAAATTTGTTATCGATAGATTGCAATTTAGGTCAAGTACTTTAGGCCCGCTATGACTTTTTGGGCTATCTATTTGATAAGAGTGAGGCTGCAAATTATTTTATGAAAAAATCAATGTTCTTTCAATTTCTTAATAGAAAAAAACTTAAAAGAATAGTAATATTTTATGGGAAATTGCAATAGATTTTCCAATTATGATTTATATGTTGGTTTTCTAACACACATTCTCTCTAACAATATATAATATATAATATATTTTACATTATGCCTTTTACATCTCTCTTGGATAGTCTGATTATTATAAGTATACAATATTTTGGTTTATGTATAAGGTTTAGAGTTATGGTTTGAGGTTTAGAGTCCAAGTTTTATGGGTATAGAATTTATATATTTAAGTTTAGTTTTCATAGTGTTTATATTTTAGAGCTTCGGATTTGGAGTTTATGATTTATATCTTGGGGGTTTAGGGTTTATATTTTGGAGTTTAGGGTTTATATTTTTGGGTTTAGAATTTATATTTTGGGGTTTAAGGTTTATTTTGGAGTTTAGAGTTTATATTTTGGGGTTTAGGTTTCATATTTTAAGATTTAGGGTTTATACTTTTGAGTTTAGGGTTTAGATTTTCGTGTTCAGGGTTTATACTTTCGAGTTTAGGGTTTAGATTTTGGAGTTTAGAGTTTTAATTTTGGAGTTTAGGGTTTAGATTTTTTGAGTTTAGCGTTAAGATTTTGGACTTTAAGGTTTATCTATTGGAGTTTTAGGGTTAAGATTTAGCCAATGTTTTATACATATGTAATGGTTCATAATGTTGTATACATAAGTAATCCGAGTATTTTGTTATAATCCGCCTATTTTTGGGTTTATATTTTAGTAAAACGCATATTCACTATTCAAAATATTAGTCCTTTTAAAATAATTTTGACCATGTTAGATTTATAAAAAATGTGTTTTTTTTAAATAACATTTTTTATTTGAATTTATATGATTTAATTAGTAAAAATAGGAAAGGGGGGTGAAATTTTCAAAATTGTTAACTAAACAAAAGAGAGAGAAGAGGGTAGAAGAAAGATAATTGTAGAGTATATTTTCCACGAAAAAAAGTAAAAACATTGTGATATGATTACTTAGCCAATTATCCATCTATTTTTGGTTTACCATGCCATTCACTCAGGTTTCATTTACTTAAAAAATATGGATATTTTATTAATTAAGTTATAACTTATTGTTTCGACTAATTTAATTATATTCTTTTCTAATATCTTGATTATAAATTTATCTGATAATGTTGGTAACATATTGATGTCTCTGGATTTTAGCAGTTTTTAGAAGTCATTNGAGCCATATCACTTTCTCATCGAGCCGTTTGATCGAGCCAATCTCCCCCTTTTACATCGAGCCATTCGATAATTTTGGCCGAGCCAACATTCCATCTTCATCGAGCCAAAGAAGTTTTACATCGAGCCAC
>OVBE01001989.1:0-33017 GCA_900406425.1 Iberis pinnata | reverse complement strand
TGCAATGTCTGGTCGTTGATGATGGCCCGGCCTTATCGTCAGGCTTTGTCAGTAGTTTCTATGCTTCATATCGTTTACGTGCTTTATGCTCGGCTATAAAGCAAGTTCGTGCAGCCCTCTGATTGCCTCGAACCGTCTTGGTCCCTTTTGGGGTAGGGAATTTTAGACATTAATGGTAGATAGACACCACAGATTTTATCATGAATAACCATGGGGTTCCCAAGATTGCATTAAAAACTGGGTGTTCGTCGACAACCAATAGTTTCACGATACGGGTTACGCCCATTATGCTTAGGGGAAGTTTTATGCTTCCTGCTGCGGTGACTGTTTCGCCACTAAAACCCGTGAGAGTTTGGGATGAAGGTTTTATTCTTGCCTCGTATATCTCCATTTTTGTAAGGGTTTCTTTAAGGAAAATATTCACCAAGCTTCCGGTATCTACCAATACCCTGGAGACCTCGCAATCTTCGAACATTAGCTCGATAACAAGAAAATCATTATGTGGTGCATCTACTCCGTTGGCATCAGCTTGTGTGAATTTTACGAGGTCTTCATCTGTTCCACTAGCCGAAGTGGTGATTGCTGATACCAATGCTCTGTGCTCCAATTTCCTGATTGCTCTGACCGAATCATTACATTGTCTTAATCCACCCATGATAACATTGATCTGCCGACAAGGTATGGGCTGTACCTCGTCGTCTATATTTTCTCTATCTCATTTTGGTGGTGCCATATCCTGGTCAATATGGGGTCTATGAAGATTCCTTTTGGCCACGTTGGTGCGGTCATTTATCATACCATGTCTAAAGCCACCGCGATTGAAACCACCTCGCTGTCTAGCCCACGGGGCTGCCATCCTCGGCGTTGAGGAACCATATTACTTTAGCACCATAATTTTCAGGTGTCGACACTCATCAGTACTATGCCCAGACCTTCCATGAAATTCACAAAAAGATTTCAGGTTCCCATCGACTTGTCTAGGCGCGGCTTGTGATTGGCTTCCCTGGCCATGAACATAATGGATCACATCCTTCTTCTTCTCAAAGGATTTGGGATAATGTAGCCGGGGCTCTCTATACTCATCCTTATCCTTGTGGTTCTGATGTTCTTTTCCATGGATTTTTATCATCTTAGCCTTTTCCTCTTCTGCTTCGACGAAACAACTTGCACGATGCAAGGCATCCTCCAACGTCTGAGGCTGATTTAAGACGAGCTCCTTGCGAAACCGCGATTCGTACCATAAAGAGTTTCGCAAAGCTGTGATCGCTACTTCATCGGGAATAGTTAGTCGGGATGCTATTCTCTTGAATCTTTCAATGAAGATTCGCAGAGGCTCTCGACATCCTTGGGCCAACATCCAAAGGTCTGCTGTCGAAGCCTTCTTCTCAATGAAGATTGAGTAATGCTTCAAGAAGGCCGTAGACAACTGCTGGAAGCTGCTAATGCTTCCCGATGGGAGGCGTGAGAACCAGGTCAGTGCATCTCCGCCGAGATTCTCGACGAAGAATTGACAATATCCAGCATCCTTCTCAACCGAATTGAAACGGGTACGCCCCATAGCTATTGTGAACGCGGTGAGATGATGACTGGGGTCACTATTACCTTCATATAGTGGGAGCTTAATCTTAGTGACTTGGCTGATCTGCGTGTCAGTTATCTGCATAGTAAATGGAGTTCGTTGAGTTTCTTCAACGACGCGCTCAATCTCAGGGGATGAACTTATAGCCCGGTGCACTTGTGAACTCATCTCGCGTATCTTCTCTTTCAAATCAGCGATCTCGTCTTGGCTAGCCTGGGCTTCAATATTTGGTTCTGGTGTTTTATCATTTGGTCCAGTCGGAGTGGGCTGCGGCGTTACGCTAGGTGTCCCGAAGAGATTATTATTGAGGTTGTCTAGACGAGCTCTTTTGTCACTATCTGTGAATGCAGCTTCAAACCAAGCTCGAAATTCACTCGCCTCTCTTGCTTGATCATCGAGACGTTGAATGATTAGACGGTTAGTTTCCGCTTGACGAGCTTCCACTTGGGACTGTGCTTCAACCACTTCGACAGGTATGCCTTCATTATTTTCAGCCATTGGCCCGTCGCCTAGAACCCTCAGCTTAGCAAGTCCCCACAGTCGGCGCCAAATGTTAAACCGGTCTTTGCAATGTGTTATTTCTTTCTACTTCGGCTATGACTAGATGTAGATGGATTGATTATGCCTTCGAATTAGACGAGGTATTGTTTCAAGTTACTGCAATTTTGGTAGACGAGCCTATCATGGTCGAGGTACTCTGTTAAATAATTGTCTTTTCACTTCGTCGATGTCGGCGATTTCTCTGTTTCTATCTCCTCGACGTCTCTCTCTTTTTCTCTCCGACCCCCTTCTTAGATCGATCTCATCACCTATTTATACTGATTCAAATTAGACTAAAGTGCCGTGAACAGTGACTTGACAGGTGTCATTACCTAGTCGATCACTACATGCGACTAATGGGCCTTTTTGGACTGGGTTTGATTTTGTGTTGGGCCTTTAGTGGGTGCTAAACCCTGGCCCAACAATAAGTGAGGTTTTCATCATAATATCACTCGATTCTTCTTAATTTTGGGTTACAATTGCTTTTGTTGGTTCATTCAGTTTGGGCTTGAAATGAAAGCCCATTTGGAACTAATTGTTGCGTTGTGAGAATTTTCTCAAGTGACATTAAGGTTTTTCTCCATCAATACCGCCACTCCCCAAGAGCTTTCTTCCCAAATCGAGTTCTTCATAGCTGCTGAAATCCTGCAAATTTCCAACTCTGAATCCGACGAAGAACCAACAACCGATAATATCAGTACCGATCCTGATGATCCTATTAAGTCTACCGATGCTAATGGTGTTCGACTCTAAAGCTGGAAAAGGTTTGATGATGAAGACAATCATGAACTTGCTACAATTCAGAGCGATTTACAACGTATCTCTGTAGAATTCAATCGCTCCATTCAAGCGGCCATGCTCAAGTTACAAGGTCAATATTCTTCTCCTTTTATTTTTGTGCTATTGGTTACTTAATGTGTTTATCTAAATATGCACTCAAGCAGGGGGAGAGTACAATACATGTGATAATACTAACGAGACTGACAATATGATTGAGGATGAGGATGTTGATTATGCATAAGGTGTTGATTATGTGTTAGGCATTAGTGAATCATTTTGGTCTCAGGAGAACTGTTTGGTTTGTTTTAGATGATATTTTGAAGTATATTCTGACATCTAAACCTATGTAGGTAACGTACCAGTTTATTAACCTTTTGGTTTGAATGCATGATGGTTTATGACTTTTTTTTGGAATGTATTTCTAGTTGGTTTGTTTGGTTTGTGTGTCATGAATTTCAGGATACCTGAGGTAACATATTCAGATAAAATGAGGAGAATGTTGAGTCTAAAATTCTAGAAGGAAGTTTCATGATGACTTGGATAGGAAGCTAATGAAATATCTTTATGAAAAGAAATATATATATAAAGATATTGGCGATGCAAAGAAAAAATGAGGTTAACTAATATTTTGTTGGAAAAGATATTAGTTAAAGATATGGAAGATAATCTTGGGAAGAGAAGATTTTCTAAGATTACGTTAGTTGATGTTTAAATACTCGAAGAAAAATAAATTCGGGTTTTAAGCATTCAACGCAGAGAAAAAAAAACCCCCTATACTTGATTTCTGGGAGAAACAAAAGAAGATCTAGTCTAGGTTTTTGGTTCATCGGTGAGTAAACAAAAGAATGTATCACAACTGTTGTTGTGAAGTGAGTTGGATAGATTAGGAATTGGTCAGCGTCAAATCCGTGTGTGGATGTTGAATAAGTCTGATTAAACAAGCTTTGTAGAAGTTGTTTAAAAGATTTCTAATAAGAATTGTGTTTTTGATTACTTTTGTCTATTTTTCCAGTGTCATATATGTGTCTTAGACATTTCATTTCATTTCATGTTACTTGTAACTTGTAAGTATTCAATTGAATTTTGATATGTTAATTTCGAAGCGGCTTGGTGTTCAAGGTCGTACCTTTGTGAACATGAATTCTCTAATAAACTCACTGAGAGGTCTAATATTTCTGAAAATCCTCACCCCAAATAGCATAGTTACTCAACCTATCGTCTATCACTTATAAAAGAAAAGAAACTCGTCCATAGTGAGATAGATATCTTACAACTTCAAATATTCAACATCATTGACAGGAACATCAAGGATGCAAGTCTGACTATGCTCAATGCTAAAGGCTATCATTCATTACTTTCAATGTGGTTCGAACATAACTAGTTGTTAGTAACTTTTATACCTTTTGTAATATTGTAATTCTTTAAAACCTTGTAAATCTTTTTTTTTTTGTCTATGATTCACATATTATATACATAAAAAAAATCACATAACATAGCATTTGATAATAAGTAAGAATTGTACTTAAACTTGATTTGATATTTAATTTTTTCCATTACATATTTTAGTCTATTCCATAATGGAATTTTAATTACTAATATTTTTGTTAGTTATTTAAGCTAATCATTATTTATTATGATTTAATAATTTAATATTATTTAATTTTAATATTTTTAAAATTGATAGAATATTATTTTTGAATTATTTCAAGTTTCCGTTCATTTTATAAAAATTTAATTTAAAAAGATATTTTCCTTTTTCTTAATTTTTATTATTATGTATTTAATATTAAAAAAAAAATTTGAGTTTACTGTTATTTCTTATATAACCAAAAAGTGAACAACATTATCTCTTTCTAGATAACGAATCAAACGACAATAAAGTAAAATCAAGTGTGTGAAATGTAAGGAAAAGAAAATATACTTCTTCTTTAATTTCGGAAAACTGTTTTCGATTAATCATTTTTTCTCACCACTATCTATGTATATTTTAAAGTAATAGGATACAAAACCCTTCACCAAAGCCAGATAATTAGATTTACCAATATCAACTTTATAACTAATACACTTCATCGACATTAACTTAAAACAATCGGCCTATAGAGCTTCCGCGACATAATTTTTTCATTGTTCTCTTCGTTATACAATTTATACTCATCTAAATGATGGTACATTAAATAAGTCATTAATGCCATAATATAAATGAAAAATAAATATAATAAAAGAAGAAAAACATTGATTCTATTGGGTCATATAAGGAGAAGCAAACATCTTTTGACATGTAGATTAATTGGTAGGTTGGACCAAAAGGTTTTTTAGTTTCAAGTGCATATATCGTACAAATAGTTTCATACACAAGCAACCTTTGCCTTTCAAACTAAGGAGGAAAATGACCACAATTATATGCTTGGGACGATGTTTTAATGGGAAAGAGTGTTTTAATGGATAAAAGCAATTATTAGGTGAAACACCAATTGAAGCATTGGTCAAAAAGATATGAGTACCTTAGAAAACTTATTAGCAGGTTTGATAAAAAAAATTGAAGGAGTTGGACAATCGATTAATGTCAAAAATTTATGTGAGAATGAACAATTCTTTTCTTCTATTTCATGGCCAAAAACCTCCATACGTATAGTCAATTTTTATAGGAATGTTGAATTTTCAAAAAGTTGTGAACCTCATTTCTCTTGTGCTTCTCGTGATCGGATTTTCTATGTTAACATACTTGGTACATGTTGAGAGACAATGAGAAATGGATACATATGTATCTTCCTCATATACGTGCTCTAAATAATCATCAACATGTTTCAACGGATCATCAAAAATATGAATGAAAGAAGAAATGTTAAATAAACTTGATAACATTTTAATTTTAAGAAAGAATGATAAAAATTTGAATTATAAAGATTGAACAAAAAATATTATAACCACGAAAAGAGATCTAATGTTTTCACTAAAAAAACTGATAGCATTTTTAAATTATCTTCCGTAAAGTTGGCCTCGAAAACAGAAAGATTATCAAATAGAAGTAGAGATAGACCATATATCAAAATATCACATATGACATGCATACACAAAAAATGACGGTACATTTATGAAATGAAAACCAAACATCTTAGATACTCTCTCCTTTTTTAAGAGTTTCATTTTTGCAATCATTTTTTGTTTTTCAAAAAAAAATTATTTTAGGTTTTCAATGAAAAAATTGAATAAGATTGATTTTTTGACCAATCGAATGATTGCAGTATTTTTTCTATTAGTTTTGTTTTTATGGAAAATCGAAATTTCTTAATATGTATGAAGAAACTAAAATAACACTCTTTCAAAACAGATTTATTAATATGTAAGCTAATAAATTAAAATAAAAAAAATAGAATATATCATTATCTTTTTATTTCACAACTGTGTATATGAGAGATTTACCTGATAATAAAAAGGTTGTCAATTTTTCACCCTATATGTATATATTGTTCAAATTCTTTCTACTTCACGGGTGAACTTAATTGCACCTAAATTTCTATTTTTTTACAAAACCACCCAAACTATTTGATTTGACATTTTTTCTTCTAATTAATTAAAATCAGTAGTTACGTTATTAACTTAATAAAATGCGATATAAAATTACGATGATAATATATTTTAAATATCTGTTTGAATATTTGATTTTCGTATTCTCCTGGTGTTTCTCCAATGTTTCTCCTTCAAGCAATGAAAAATTTTTGTAAACCTCTCGCGGATACGAGAATCTATGAAACTTTAGTTTTATTTGGCGTTCTCATTCTTCAACATCATCCTGACGGTTTTCCGTCCTTCGTCGGTGCAAGTGATTTTGGCAGAAGTGGGATGGCCTAGTTATGAAACCAATGCTAGAGAAGTATATGTTATATTAATGTACATCTAATGTTTTTGAAGGCATTGATAAGATATTTGAGTGAAAAAGGACAGCGTTTCAGATTTACATCCTCAAACTTTGTTGAGAAAGACATCCTCAAGCTTTATAGAGAAAGATGATGTTAAGGAAGAAATTATGAATTAGAAAATTGCGCATCATAAGTTCATAACAGAACATGACTAACAACTAACAGCTTGAAGTTCTCCCTCAAAGCCAAAAAAAATCAAATTGTTGTGTTTATGAAGAATTAGTGGGATCAAAGAGGATTTAACGACATTAACTAAATAAAAAAATTGAGAGAGATTCAAGCAAATATTTGAACCAAATCGATTTCGTTTTTATTTCATAGTGACTTTTTGTCACATTTCATAGTGATTTTGATTTAGAATTAATCTGATTATTATATTTAATGTTTCATGGTGATTTCAGTTTTATCTTATGATTATAACAATCATATTTATTGGAGGGTGCCACTTGACTTTCCTTTTAAAATTTTTAATTAAATTGAAATTTAGTTTTATTAAGGGGAGATATATATTTTGTGGAGGTTTTGGTTTTATTCATGTATTTTCGCATTCTCATTTTGTCTTTTATTTGTAACTACCTTTTTAATGTATGATTTTTCATTTTTTATATTTTTATATTAAATCTAAATTTAATTTAATCAAAGGAATATGTGTTTATTGTTGAGGTTTTGGTTTTTATTCATGTCTTTTCATTTTTTTTATTAAGGGAAAGATATCTTTTGTGGAAGTTTTCGTTTTATTCATATCTTTTCACATTCTTATTTTGTCTTTTATTTGTAACTACCTTTTTTAATGTATGATTTTTCATTTTTATATTTTTATATTAAATCAAAATTTAATTAATTAAAGGAATATGTGTTTGTTGTTGAGGTTTTGGTTTTAATTCATGTCTTTTCATTTTTTTCATTTGTTTATCAAATTGTTTCTATATTTTTATTAAAGGAACATATATAATTTTATTTTATCTAATTGTTTCTATATTTTAATTATATCATGCAATTATAAAAAAAAAAAGGACGAGGTGTCTTTGAATAGTTGTGACATTTAAGTTGTGTCTTTTCATTCATATATAAATAGTTAATTGTACTTGGTGTTCATTTGTTAATTAAAAATTTTTGACTAAGCGTTCTTTCTTGAAATCTTTTTGTTCTCTTCTCTACTTGAATGATAATAATTACCCATATCAACTTAGAGGTATTTTTTTAAGTATGATGATTATAAGATATTTACATATTTTTGAAAAATGATGATGGTTAGTTGTTTTCTATAGATGTTTATTTTCTTTTGATATCATGTTTTTGCGTGTAGAACAAAAAGTAATTCTCAATATTTTTTGTTTTATTTGTGTCTATTTACTTCTTAATTTTAATAAAATTACTTTTGTATGTTTTTGTATTTATACTTTTTCATTAGTGAAAAATTTACCTTATTATTAAGATCCTACAAATTTTTAATAAAATTAAAATTTAGTTTTATTAAGAGAAGAAATATTATCTTTGGAGGTTTTGGTTTTATTCATATCTTTTCATATTCTCATTTTGTCTTCTATTTGTAACTACCTTTTTTGAATGTATGATTTTCATTTTTATATTTTTATATTAAATCGAAATCTAATTTAATTAAAGGAATATGTGTTTGTTGTTGAAGTTTTGATTTTTATTCATGTCTTTTCATTTTTTTGTTCATTTGTTTTATCAAATTGATTAATTCAACGGAACATATATTTTTATTTTATCTAATTGCTTATATATTTTAATTATATCATGAAATTATCAAAAATGTGCCTTTAAATAGTTGTGACTTTTAAGTTGTGTCTTTTCATTCATATATAAATAGTTAATTGTAGTTGTTGTTCATTTGTTAATTAAGAAATTTTGGCTAAGTGTTTATTTTGAAATCTTCTTGTTATCTTCTCCACTTAAATGATGATAATTACTCATCTCAACTTAGAGGTATTTTTTAAGTCTGATGATTATAAGATATTTACATTTTTTGTAAAATGATGATAGTTAGTTGTTTTCTATAGATAAATGTTTATATTTTTTTGGATTTCATGTTTTTGTGTATAGAGCAAAAAGTAATTATCATTAACTTTTGTTTTATTTGTATCTACTTACTTCTTATTTTTAATAAAATTATTTTTTATGTTTTTGTATATGTACATTTTCATTAATGCAAATTTTGGCTCATTATTATGATCATACAATAGATGACTATCAATTTTAAGAAAAATGTATAAGAAATGAAAAGGTATAAATGAAATTATGAAAAGACAAGAATAATAACATACTTTCACAAGTAGTTTTTTAAATAGGTGTCATCAAAGAGGTATGAGTTTCAATTTTTTTAGTTTTTTTAATAATTGAATTTAGTTTTATTTCTGGAAGAGGTGCCTTTAATGGAAGATATATTATGTTCATGTCTTTTCATTCAATTTTTTTAAATATTTTAATAATTGAAATTTAGTTTTATTTATGGAAAAATGTGTCTTTTATGGACGTTATATTATGTTCATATCTTTTCATTTTTTCATTAACAATCCTCTTTAATGGAAGAGGTGCCATTAAAGAGTTATGAGTTTCAATTTTTTAATAATAGTAATTTAGTTTTATTTGTGGAAGAGGTGTCTTGTATGAAAGTTATATTATGTTCGTTTCAATTTATTGATATTTAATAATTGATATCTTGTTTTATTTATGGGATATGTGTTTTTTATGAAAGTTATATTATCTTCTTGTCTTTACATTGTTTCATTAACAATCATCTTTAATGGAAGATGTGCCATTAAAGAGGTATGACATTCTTTAATTTTTTTTTTTTGAAATTTAGTTTATTAATGGAAGAGGTATATTTTGTGGAAGTTATGTAATTATTCATGTCTTTTCATTGTATATTTCATTTGTAACTTCTTTACTTTTTACTTTTAATTATCTTTCATTTGTAACTTTTTTACATTTTACTTTTAAACTATCCTATTTAATAGAAGATGTATCATTTGAAGAAGAGAAAAAATATTAAAGTGTATACAACTGTTCCTCGAGAAATAAATTTATAAATTTATAAGCGTTACAAAAAGAGTATTTTAATAGTACTAAATATAGTACTAAATAATACAATTAAAATTAACATAAAAGTTTAACAACAATTTTAATAGTGCCACTTGACTTTCATTTTTAAAATTTTAATTAAATTGAAATTTAGTTTTATTAAGGGAAGAAATATCTTATGTGGGGTTTTGATTTTATTCATGTCTTTTCACATTCTCAATTTGTCTTTTATTTGTAACTACCTTTTTAATGTATGATTTTCACTTTTTTATTTTTATATTAAATCAAAATTTAATTTAATTAAAGGAATACGTGTTTGTTGTTGAGGTTTTGGTTTTTATTCATGTCTTTTCAATTTTTTGTTCATTTGTTTTATCAAATTTTTTATATATTTTTATTAGAGGAAAATATATATTTATTTTATCTAATTTTTTCTATATATTGATTCTATCATGCAATTATATATAAAAAAGAAGGGGTGCATTTGAATAGTTGCGACTTTTAAGTTGTGTCTTTTCATTCATATATAAAAAGTTAATTGTACTTGTTATTCATTTGTTAATTAAGAAATTTTGGCTAAACGTTCTTTTTTAAAATCTTCTTGTTCTCTTCTCTACTTGATTGATAATAATTACCCAACAATGTTGATGATTAATTGTTTTTTATAGATGTTTATATTTTTTTGGATTTCATGTTTTTGTGTATAGAACAAAAAGTAATTCTCATTACTTTTGTATGTTTTTGTATTCGTACCCTTTTTCATTGTTACAAATTTTGCCTCATTACTAAGATCCTACAAATTTTAATAAAATTGAAATTTAGTATTATTAAGAGAAGATATATCTTCTTTGTAGGTTTTGGTTTTACGCATGTCTTTTCACATTCTCATTTTGTTTTTTATTTGTAACTGCTTTTTTAATGTATGGTTTTTCATTTTTAAATTTTTATATTAAATCGAATATTTAATTTAATTAAAGGAATATGTGTTTGTTGTTGAGGTTTTGGTTTTAATTCATGTCTTTTCATTTTTTTGCTCATTTGTTTTATCAAATTGTTTAATTTAAAGAAACATATATTTTATCTAGTAGTTTCTATATTTTAATTCTATCATGCAATTATAAAAAAGGAAGGAGTGTCTTTGAATAGTTGTGACTTTTAAATTTTGTCTTTCCATTCATATATAAATAGTTAATTGTAGTTATTGTTCATTTGTTAATTAAGAAATTTTGGCTAAGCGTTTATTCTTGAAATCTTCTTGTTCTCTTCTTTACTTACATGATAATAATTACTCATCTCAACTTAGATGTATTATTTAAGTCTGATGATTATAAGATATTTACATTTCTTAAAAAAAGATGATGGTTAGTTGTTTTTTCTATAGATAGATGTTTATATTTTTTAGATTTCATGTTTTGTGTATAGAGTAAAAAGTAATTCTCATTATATTTTGTTTCATTTGTATCTACTTACTTCGTAATTTTAATATAACTACTTTTGTATGTTTTTGTATTTGTACCTTTTTATTAGTGCAAATTTTGGCTCATTATTAAGATCCTACAACAGATCATGCATGACTATCAATTTTAAGAAAAAAAATGGATAAGAAATGAAAAGATATAAATGAAATTATGAAAAGACATGAATCATAACATAACTTCCACAAAAGTAACTTTTGAAATAGATGTCATTAAAGAGGTATTGTTTCAATTTTGTATATTTTTTAATAATTGAAATTTAGTTTTATTTATGGAAGATGTGTCTTTTATGGAAGTTATTTATGTTCATATCTTTTCATTCAATTTTTAATATTTTATTAACTGAAATTTAATTTTATTTATGAAAAATGTGTCTTTTATGGAAGTTATATTATGTTCATGTTTTTTTATTGACCTAAAAGTTAAATATATTTATTTTTTAATAAAATATATGCAAATGGTAAAAGTGCAATATGAATAAAAACACATTTTCAAACACCTTTTTATAAAAATTTATAACATTAATCTTATTTATAGTTCTAACCAATTTAAAATAGAAATATTACCACACTTTTTTAAGTCTTATATAATTTGCAAGAAAAAACAGAAAATATTATTCACTAATTTTATTACTTAATAAATAAATAAATAAAAAGTCACATTATAAGTTATATATTATTGGTATTTTTATTTCTTTCACTCATACATCAATTAAATATATGAATTTATTTGGTTCATTTGGAAAGCGAGAAATGCTATGTGTTTCAAAAACTGCTCATGGAGACCACCTGATATTGTGGATCTAGCCAGTAAAGAATCGACAGATTGGTTTTCTTCTCACCCAATACCGGGAAGGGGTTCTCAGTTCACAAGAACAATATCGGAGGAAATGACAGATTTATATATGAGTCAACCCTATGGATGTAGTATTGACGGCTCTTGAAAATCGGGTGAATCTATTAGTGGTATTGGATGGTGTCTTTCTTTTGCTGGAGGAAGGTCTGTAACAATGGGTTGTGCAGGTATCCGATGTGGTATCTCTTTACACACAGAGTTATTGGCCCTATTATGGGCATTAAAATGCGTTAGACAGTTGGATATCCCTCGAGTGTGCTTCTTTACAGATTCGACTGATCTAATAAACATAGTGGAAACGCCTACCAAATAGCCCATTTTTGCAGCGAAGATGGCCGAAATCGATATTCTGAAGAAAACGTTCGCCGGGATGGAAGTGAAACATTTTGGTAGACAATGGAATAGACGAGCTGACTTTCTTGCACGCTCAGCACGGGAAAGAAATTTACTTGCTACCTATGTCAGCACAAAACCGCCCGATTGGATTGTTGTGCCACCGAATCTATTTTAATTTATTTGCTTTTTTGTTGTCAAAAAAAAAAAAAACTACATACACACTTAATTAATTAAAACTGCAATGCAAGATGATATTGTCATCAAGTTTAACTGTTAAGGTAATAACAACGCATTTACTGACTTTAATCAAAGGAATTTCTTCGCGCGTTATAAGCCTCTAGTATCTCATCTATGTCCAGAGAACCACCGATGCTCCATTAAAAAAAAATGAATGTAATTTCCTCCATTTTCTCTACAATCAATCGCATCCCTAACCTCCACGAAACTCATCCTCTACTTCGCTCTGATGTCTTCTCTATCTTCTTCGTCCACGTTAACAAACCGGCATATAGCGGTCGCATACGGCGACCGATTCTGACCTCTTGCTATGGCCACCGGAGTAGAGACTGTGTCGGAGATGCCACCGATGGTTCGTCTTCTATTCTCGATAACGAGTTTTTAAGCAGCGTATCCGCTGTGAGGGATGCAGATGAAGCCCTTGAGATGATTTCCAATCGGTTTGAATCTTATCGCGGAGGAATCGTTGAAATCGAAGATTGCCGTTCGGTTATCGCAGCTGCCTTAAGTCGCGGCAATGTGGAGCTTGCGCTATCGATTTTCTACGCCATGAGAGCGAGTTTTGATTTAGGTTCTCTATTTGATTTTTCCTACTCACGCATAGAACATAGCAAATTTAGGAGTGATTGTGTGTTTTGGTAGGTGGGAGTGAAATTGATCGATGGAGATGGTCAAGACCTGATGTTGAGGTATACACTATGTTGGTTAATGGTCTTGCTGCTTCCTTGAGGGTTTCTGAGTCTCTAAGGATCATCAGAGATATCTGCAGTGTTGGAATCTCTCCTGCTGAGGAGGTACAAAACAACATTGAACTCTCTGGTTATGTTTTGAAGCATGATATGAGTACGTTGGTGTTGATTGATGTAGGTTCCTTTTGGTAAAATTGTGAGATGTCCAAGCTGTTTGATTGCCATTGCTGTTGCACAACCCCAGCATGGAGTTCAGGTAATGATGAACAGTACTCAACGTATCTTTTGAAGAATAAGTGGTTGTTGACTTGATGACGTATTTTTCTAGATTGTCTCCTGTGCTAATTGCCGTTACCAATATGAGCTTTTCTCTGGTGACATAACCAGCATAGAATCAGAAGAGCTTGGGTTAGTTCTCTTCTGTATGTTTCTGTTATTTGTTACCATAGCTTTAGGAAAAAGGTGATACAGCTTATTTTTGATATTCACTTTTTCTAAGGAGCTACATCTGCCGAACGCAGCAAAGACATTCCTCTCTGGGAAAAGGGGCTCAGACTAGTCCAGATAAATAAGAACAAAGTAGCATCTTCTGTGCATTCCATTGTGGTAAAATCCTTATTGTTAACATAGCTTTAGTTTCAAGAAACAGCCCATAATGTAAGCATTAGATTTCAGGTACAAACACCTTCCGGTACAGCCCGAACGCACAGGTTTGCCACTGAGACAGCTGAGCTCCCTGCACAAGAAGGAGAAAGAGTGACAATTGCATCTGCTGCTCCTTCTAATGTTTACAGACAAGTGGGACCTTTTAAGTTTATCCCTAAGGCTACAAACCTTTACCCTGGAGAACCCATGAGTCTCACAAACCACAAGGACGGACGAGAATCACTTTTGCTAAGACCTCCTAGTAAAGACGGAGATAAAACCTTGCAACCATCATTTCTAATTCCCATTCTTGCTGTTTTGGCCACTGGAGATGCTGCTTCTGGTATTATTGATCCCAGTTTGCCTCAGTTGCTCTCAGTTGCTGCTTTTACATCACTGGCAATCGGGGCAACCTTGAATTATTTTGTTCTTCCTCAGCTGAATCAGGTAGATTTATGCTCTACTGAGGAAACATGTGTCTGAATTGTCATAATCCCTTACACGGTTTTCAGCTCCCTGAACGGACAGTGGATGTTGTCAGTATCAAACAACAACTTTTATCTCAGTATGATGTGCTCCAGCGTCGCATTCGAGATCTAAAAGAAGCAACTGAGAAAGAGGTACTAATTAGTCCATGATTCAGACCAATCAAATGTAAGCTGAAACTTCCTTTGTGTGTACTGTTTAGGTGTGGATGTTGGCTCGAATGTGCCAGCTTGAGAACAAAATTTTAGCAGTGGGAGAGCCAGCTTACCGGTATGTCCCTCAGATGATTATCTGGGAATTGTTAACACGAACTTATGTTTCATATTCGAATATAGTACTCGAAGAACAAGAGTAAAGAAGGTACGAGAAGATTTGGAAAACTCCATAAAAACAAGGATTGAGCTGATCGATAGTTATGCTAGAGTAAGAAAACGAAACAACTCCTTTGCAAATCTTCAAAATCTTAGTTCATGTCTTGACAGAATAAATGTTTTTACTTCGATTGTAGATATCTTCAATGATTGAGATCGAGGTGGAAATGGACAATGATGTTCTTGCAGCCGAAGCAGTGAACAATACTGTTGAGTTATTTTTAACTGTTTACTTTTATGAATCTGAATATGATGGAATCTGAGACTTAGTAAAAACTTCATTGCTTCACAGGAAAACATTACTCAACAGATAGAGAATATCATGGAACTCGAAAACCTTGAAGAGGTATATTTATGCAGTTTCATTTTAGGACAGAACAAGCACACTTACAACAGCTTTTGTGTTTAATGTCACTTTGGTCTGTATTGTTTGAGGTGCAGAAATGGAAATTACAGGCTGAAGCAAACGATGAGGCTGAGAGACTTCTTAGCTCCCAACCTTAAACACCTAAATAATCACACAAATCCGGTGAGCAAATTAATCATCATCGTCATCATAATCGAACATGGTATGATCATCACAGAAAGCAATTATCTTTCGGCGGCATATGCGTGACATTAATAATGTCTGCTCCTAAAACTACAAACGTAGATTCATCAATGATAATGTAACTGTGGACGAATGTTCTGTCAATTATACTTTTACAAAAATTTTATAATTTCCTTTTTCTTTCTCCAGAGGTGCTTTGGATATTTTTCACTGTAAAATAATACTTTTGATTTTTTAAAAAATTATATTAATGATGAGCATCTGGTAATACAGGTCAAAACTACTGGAGCATCGCTAGAAGTTAAGTTTCTATTGTCGGTCACTATAAGTTAAATTTTCTTTAGCTAATTATACATTGCTATGTTTTTTTTCGGTCAAACGTTGCTATGTAATATATAGTTTAATAGTCACCGGAATGTCTATTTTAATACAACGTTTATTATTTGTATGCATAATGATTATTTCTCATCTCATTTATTTATGCTAGCTTGGTGAATTACTCGGGTTTTAGTTTAAATATCGTTATAGGACTAGTAATTAACCAAGCTTGTGTAAATAAGTTTTGTTAGTAATCGTATAAATTAATATAAAAACATTCCGGTTGGTAACAAAAGTTTACGTTATTGCTCTAAAATGTTGATGACTTAGAAATTTTGCAAATCATGAAATAAACAGAAATATTTGAATTTGAATTTGTGTTATAATAAGTTAAAGTTTAATTCAAAAGCTAATGCAAAATAATAGAAAAAAATATTATTGAAATTTTACTAATGTATTTACGTTTTTTTATTATATTTTAGTGTAATTGACTTTTAAAGTATTTTCATGGGTTTTTTGTTGAATTTCATGCAATACATAATTTATTTGAATATATTTTAAAAAAGATTTTTTTTGTAATGCATTTTGTTTAATTTTTATGTATTTTGACTGTTTTCAGATCATTTAAAATTACAAATATTTGTTGGTTATGAAAAAATTTAAAGAAAAAAAAGAAATATAAAAAACTATATAAGTTACAATAAAATATATTGAAAAAAATCTAATTGTAATTCATTTTTTAAGTCAATGTTTCTCTTTTTTAACTTGTGTCTGAAATTTCTTCATTGTTTTCAAACACTCTTCCGTTTTTACGTTCTCATTCAATACTTGCTTTCGTTATTTATTTATATTTTTGTTGAATGTGAAATTTATTTATCAAACTAGAAATGTTTTACCGATAGAAAGGGAAGAAAAAAGAATATGGAAAAAAATATAGAGGTAAAGTTTGAAATAAGTTTGGGAAATGAGAGAAAGGAACCTAGCTTGTCTCGTTAAAACCATATCTATAAAATCAAATGGGATAAAACTAGATATGAAAAAAAGAACAAGTGGCTCTTCACCCACTCTTGTTGTAAAAACCTATAAACTAGATCAAAAAAACAAGAGGAATTAGGTGGTAGTGATCAAATTCTAACGAGCTTTAAGACTCGCTAGCTTGTGTGGTGCAACGTAGCTTAGAGTTGTGATGCAATATGAGATATGACGGCGAAGGTGGAGCATATCTGCGTGGGTGGTTTATGCCGCTTTCCATGAATACGTGAATTCCATTCTTGCCTAAGGTAGTAGACAACTGTCTGTAGGCACATTTTAGTGAGGATGGTGTCGATGAAATTGGTGGTTGAAGTTTGGAGCATGTGAGATATGAAGGTGTACCAGTCTGTAGTTGGGTTGATAATCAGGTCGCCTATGAAGAGTGTCCACACAGTGAATGTGTAGGAGCAGGCGAAGAACATGTGGTCTCGCAATTCGTTGGGCTCACCACAAAATGCACAGGGCTTAACAATCTCATAAGCGCGCATTCATGAGCTTGTTTTAAGATGGTCCTGAAAAACAAGCCAAAGGATGAAAGAGAGTCGAGGAGTAGCTTAAGGAAACAAAGTCAACTGAGACCAAGGGACAGTAGCATGTGTTTTCCAAATGGTGACCATGTTTTCTTAGATGAGAAAGTTGGTTTGAAAAGGTCATCCATCGAGGCTGGTCCATTATGTGGAAACATGTGCCTGCAAAAGAAAATGTTTGTCAGTGAAAGCTAAAAGGGCAAGATTACGAATACGGCGAAAGTGCCATGATCTGTTAGTTTAAGCAGCGGAGACAGAGGCATTTCAAGCTATGCCCAACTGCCTAGGGGCTTCCTCATCAACAAAAACAATGGGTGGTCCCTAGCCTGTCCAATTGTCCATCCAAAACTTTGTGAAGTGACCTGAGCCAAATTTGTAGCAGAAGAGTGAAGCAGGTAGATGTTGGAGCTACAAGAGTTTGCGTCATGCCCAAGAACTCGCACTTGTATTCTTTACTTCCCAAAATATATGAGAACGTAGTAGGTGACATCTTGTCCAAAGAACCTATAGAGAGTGAGCAACCGCCAGACAAGTGATAAGTCGAATACATTAGAGGTGTCACAAAGTGTACGAAGACCAAGACCACCTTCAGTAAAAAGCCTACAAACATCGTTCATAAAACTTTAGCCTTCGAGTGAGTGCTTGTGTTACCTGCCAACAAATAAATGACAGAGAACATAGTTGTGGAAAACATAGCTGCCGAATTCTGCGATTACTATGGAAAAACCCCGAGGGCATTCACCATGATAGAGAACATAGTTGTGGAGATGCATGTCTTAATTTAATAAAAAAAATTGAGGGGAAAAAGTGTAGAGTTGTGAGCGTAGATATGATAAACTCCCACTCTAAAATATCAAAAGCTTTAAAGATATCAAGCTTGACATAGCACGCAAACTGATGGTTAACTTGTGGTATCCTTTGACTAACTCGGTAGCAAGTAGAATCTTTTCTAGAAGTAGACGATCTTGAACAAAGGCACTTTGATTAGGCTCTACTAAAGCTAGTAAAATCTTTTTGAGGCGATTGGTAATAATTTTTAAGATGATTTTGTAAAATAAATTATTGGGTGGTCGTTTTTTCATAGTCATGAGAAAGTCGATTTTGGGAATGAGAGCAAGTGGGGTGGCATTAACCCCATGAGGCATAAACCCATATTAGTAAAATGATTGTGCCACAGTGATTAAATCTGGACCAACAATGGACCAAGTGGAGCGATAAAACTATGTTGAATAACAGTATGGCCTTGGAGCCTTATTAGAGGGAATGCGTAATAAGATTTGAGTAATTTTTTCAGTTGTGACTGGTGCCGTCAGTTGCGTACTATCAAGAAAAGAACACTTGTATTGGAGCAAATTACCAATTTTAGCAATTGATGACCGAGTAAGCTGAGGCGGTCGATGTTGCAAGAAGTCACTAAAGTTCTGAGTGGCAATGGATTTGATCATATCGGGGTTGGAGATGCGATGCCCCACCGAATATTGGATGAACCGAATAGCATTCTAAGAAACCCGAATACTAGAAACTCGGTGGAAATAACTTGTATTCCGTTCGCCACATTTGAGCCAAGTAATTATGAATTTTTGCTTATAAAATTGCTCATCGATCTTGGCTAGTGAATTCCATAACTCGGAGCCGCAGTGGTAGAAGTGGGCGAGTGGAGAACATGGCCTTGAGCTAACTAGAGAGCTAGGAGGGCATCTTTAGAGTAGGTAGCTTTCGTTATTTAGTTAAGGTTTTTTTCTTCTAGCTAGAAGTATAACCAAAAACCACGAGTCATGAAAATCACAATATAAATAAGAAGACTTTTATCAACTGCAACACAATAGAAATAGTATCTACTGTCACATCCTTAAGTAAAAGAGTGATATAAATCTGGAAGAACCAGATGTTGTACCTAGTTTTGATTAGTACAATTTCGCCTTTGTGTCCCATACGCAAATGAAATTAGACTACAATGTGATTTTTTAGCGTTGTGTGGTGATGAGATGTGCAATATTTATACATGAGAAATATGAATCTTTTCTAGATTCTGAAATGATGTCGTGCCGCAACATAGTTTTTTTAGCGTTGTGTGGTGATGAGACGTGACAATATTTATACACGAGAAACATGAATCGTTTCTAGATCATGAAACGATGTTGTGCCGTTACTTGATGTTATTTTCAGCATTGTTTCTCAACCTAAATTGATGATTTGGTATCAACAACTCTGTGGTTTTTTTAATGGGTATTGATGTTATCATAAGTTTTTTATGTCTTATAAATGATATACAAACTATCGGAAATAAAAGCAGCGAAAGAAAAAGTCGAAGCTCACGGCGATTCCAGATCTGACCCACCACCGGTAGTCCTCACGACTATCCGGTGAGAATCTCTTCTCTCTTCCTCCTCTTCACTTCTTCCCCATGGCTTCTTCCCCTACGGATGCACCTCCACCGGAATCGGTCCCTCCCGACTTGCTTTTCCTCTCAGCATCCTTTCGTGCAATCTCTCAAGCACCGGCGTTACCCCTCTTTCCAATCGAGGCTCTTTGCTCTTCTCCTTCACCGACTCCAACATCTCCCCCCTCTGAAGTTGCTCCGATCATCACAAATCCAGCCTTAGATCCTCCTCCCAGCACCGTTAATCTTCATTCAAATGATCTTTGGGCAGCCCGTTTCAAAAGCTCACTTCGAAATCTAACAAAAACTTCATCTCCTTCTCTCCAGGAAGACGGCACTGTTTGCGTAGAGGCTCCCACAGATGTCCTTCTCGAGTCCAATCAAATGTGGAAAGGACATTTAATAGCACATTTCCATGGCACCCCTCCCTCTCCTGCAAAAATTTTCACCGATCTTAATCCTATCTGGGGAAAAAAGGGGCGAATCTCAGTCAAGCGATACTCAACTTATGTCTGCCTCATCTTCATTCCATCAGAGGAAATTAGGGCTTGGGTTTTGGACGTCGGTTTCTGGCACTCTGGGAATTGTTCATTCTCGGTATCTCCTTGGAATGCATCAGCAATACTTTCTCACACTAAGCTCGAATCGGCTCCTATTTGGGTTCTTTTTAAAAATATACCACCACAACTACATTCCCTGGAAGGACTAAGCTCCATAGCCTCTGGTGTTGGAGAGCCCTTGCACACAGAACACTCTCGTCTTCCTCCCTACTCGAACGGAGTCTCAAAGATTAAGGTTATTGTTAATTTACTAAAACCCAGACCTACAACAATTACAGTCAAAGATAAGGTTGGTAACTCAGTTGTGGTCTTAGCTGATTACCCTCGGCTTCCGCCTCAATGTGAAGGTTGTGGAGAGTTCGGACATAGAGTCCACCGCTGTCCAAGTGCACCTTCACAACCACCTATCACTCAACCTCTTGCCACCATTCCAACTCAGGAGGTAGAAGTTCACTCTGACCCGGCATCAGCGTCACCAATTCCCCAAATCTCTCAAAATCCACCACCTGCAGTCTCCCCTCCACACCCTCCTCCCCAGATGCTCTCTAAGCCACCTACTCCTCTGGTTTCACCATCCAAACAGTCCTCAAAGTCGGCTCCTCCTTCGCAGGCAGACTCCTCGGAATCTTGGACCAGGGTGGTAAAGAGGTCCCTCCCCAAGAACTCTCAGCCATCCTCAATTGAGACTCTACCTTCCCAAGCCTCTGTGACCTCATCTCAATTCAAAGATGAAAGTGAAATTATAGCAAACGCTCAGGAAATAATGAGGTTAAAAGAAGCTCTCCAAGATGGTTTACATCTGGCCTCACTTTCCTCTTCTGCTCGCAAACGTGAAAAGAAAAAACTTCGAGACCAGTTATTACTTCTCTGTAATAACTCAAACAAGACTAGTACAAGCTCTTCTTCTAAAGTTTCTGGGTCATCTCTTCGTAGGACTAGATCTCTAGGAAGATCTAGATCTCCTACTGCTTAATCTTCCACTTTTGGAGACACCTTTTTGTGTAAATATGAAGTGCTTCTGTTGGAATGTAAGAGGCCTTAATGGCTCTACTAGGCACACTACGGTTAAAAGATGGTTATCTAAATCTCGACCTCTATTTGGAAGCTTTTTGGAAACTCACTTGAAGCAGGATAATGTTCTCGAAATCATGTCTACTTTGGTACCGGATTGGAATACCTACTGTAATTTTTCAGCCTCAGCAACTAATGGGAGAATTATAGTTGTGTGGCATCCTTCCATATCTATCCAGATTTTACTCACCTCTGACCAACTGGTTTTATGCAAAGTTAGTAGTCACGACCTTAATCAGCCCATATTCATCGCGTTCGTCTATGCAAGAAATAGCGTTATCCAACGTCGGCCTCTTTGGGATCTACTTCGAACTATCTCAGGCGTTCCCTCAATACAAGGCTCGCCTTGGCTTGTACTTGGGGATTTTAATCAAATCTTATCAACTGAAGATATATTCGCATCAACAACACCCTTTATTTCACTTCGAGGTATGGCAGATTTCAATGATTGCACCTCCACAGCGCAATTATTTGATCTCACTTTCAGAGGCTGCCTCTATACTTGGTCGAATAGAAGCGACATCAGTCCATCTGCGAGAAAGCTGGACAGAGCATTAATTAATGAATCTTGGCAAAGAGGGTTTCCTTCTTCTTCAGCCTTATTTGATGCACCTGGTACCTCACCATGTTTAGTCTTCATAACTGCCCAAGAAGAAAAACGCATCACCAGATTTACCTTCTTCAACTTCCTCCTAACCCATCCAAATTATTTTCCCAACCTTCAAACAGCTTGGGATTCACCGGTTTTCGCTTCATCTCCTTTATCAGTTCTGTACCAGAAGCTGACCTCGGTAAAGAAATTCTGTAAAACTCTCAACCGGACGTCTTTCAGTGGTATCCAAAACAGAGCAAAGGAAGCTTTTCAAAATTTAGAAGATATTCAAATGCAAGTCCTTTCTCATCCATCTCCTGCTCTATTTCAAAAAGAAAAGGAATCTAGAGAATCCTGGTTGATCTTAGCTGCAGCAGAGGAGTCCTTTTTAAAACAAAAATCGCGTATTAGGTGGCTTAAGGAAGGAGACTCCAATTCCCGGTTCTTTCATCAAGCTATCAAGACCAATATATCGAAGAATGCATTACTCTCGCTTAGGGATGAAAGGGGCCACAGAATCTCAAATCCAACTCAAATAAAGAGACTTGTTCTCAATTATTATCAAAAGCTTTTGGGCTCCTCTAACCCTCGACTCCAGCCTTATCTGTCCAACAATTACAAGCTTTACACTCATTTCGGTGTGATGATCCCTTGGCTTCTCAACTCACAAAAATACCAACAGCAGAAGAAATAAAAATGGAAGTGTTCTCCTTGCCCAAAAATAAGGCGCCAGGACCCGACGGATTCACGGCGGAATTTTTTACTACGGCTTGGGATATAGTTGGGTCTCTTCTTGTTACAGCCGTTCGTGACTTCTTTCAGAACGTCACTCCTCTGAGACAGGCTAATAACACGGCTGTAGCTTTGATCCCGAAAATTCAAGGAACAGAGGAATTATCAAACTTTCGGCCAATTTCGTGTTGTAACACAGTTTACAAAGTCATCTCAAGGATAATTGCCTCGCGACTTAAATTATTTCTGCACTCCGTCATTCAAAGGAATCAAGTAGGATTTGTTAAGGGTCGGCTACTTTGCGAGAATGTATTACTAGCTTCCGAATTACTCGCTGGTTTCAACAACGACGGCCCCGTAACAAAAGGATGTGGGTTCAAGCTTGTATCACCACACCTTCATTCTCGGTTGTGCTAAATGGCGAATTGGTTGGGTTCTTCCCGGGTCGCAAAGGGCTAAGACAAGGAGACCCGATCTCATCATCACTTTTTGTCATGGCCATGGATATTCTCGCAAAAGAGTTGGATAAAGCTGCTTCTTTAAAAATCTTCAACTGTCACCCGGCTTGTGAAGATCCTCTAATTACCCACCTCAGCTTCGCCGACGATCTCCTGATTTTTTTTGACGGCTCCTCACGGTCCTTGACAGGAATCCTATCCATTCTTGATAAGTTCGCTACTGGATCCGGCCTTAACTTAAATTTGGCAAAGACTTGCCTCTTTCAAAATGGAAACAACATGGAGATTACGCGTTCTATTGCCCAGAGGTTCAACTTATCCCCGGGACATTTACCGGTTAGATATCTCGGTCTTCCATTACTTCCGCACAAGCTGGGCAAGGAGGAGTTCCAGCCATTACTTGACAAGATCAAAACAAGAATACAATCTTGGCCGGCCACAAAACTATCATTTGCGGGTCGGTTACAATTGATAGGGTCGGTTCTTTATGGTATTATTAACTTCTGGTCCTCCGTGTTTCCATTACCAAAAGGCTGCTTAAAGATCATTAATTCAATGTGCTCCAACTTCTTATGGAAAGGAGTCCCAATCCCTTCGGGTGGGGCAAAGGTGGCATGGTCTATAGTATGTACACCTAAAGAAGAAGGCGGGTTAGGCCTCCGAAATCTGGAAATACTTTCAAGAGTATTTGGACTAAAACTTATTTGGATTCTCTTCACCCAAAGCGGTTCCTTATGGGTCTCGTGGATTAACAAGCATATCATCAAAAAAAAATTATTTTGGGAGGCTAAGTTTACGAATCAAGGTTCTTGGATTTGGAGGAAAATTATTAAACTAAGACCACTTGCAAGACCTTTTTTGTTTTGCAGGTTAGTTTCAGGTTCCAACGCTCTTTTTTGGCACGATGACAGGACCGGTTTGGGACCGCTAATCGACATCACTGGGCCGTTTGGACCGCGAGTCTCGGGAATCCGTTTGAGAGCTACGGTTAAGGCGGCTTGCCTCGCTGGAGAATGGAACCTTCCACGTTCACGCCATCCTATTGTTCAACTCCTTCGGGCGTCGTTACCACCACAACTTACAAATCTCAACATTGATGGAAATGATATATTCTTATGGCGGGTCTCCAGATTTGAAGAACCGAGAGCCTTCTCAACTTCTCAAACATCAAAATCCTTGATACCACCGTCTTCTACAGTCACTTAGTTCCAATTTGTATGGTTCACGCATCACGTACCTAAGCATGCTTTTTTCTCTTGGATCCTTATGAAAAAGCGTCTCCCCACTCGAGACCGTCTTAGAAGCTGGGGTATTCCCCTGCCTCCAGAATGCCTTCTATGCAGCTCATCTAATGAAACAACCGAGCATCTATTTTTTGATTGCCAATATTCAACAGCAATTTGGTCATCCTTCTTCAATCATCATAATAACTCTCAACCTCCTCCAGACTGGTATCAAGCTTCTCAATGGACAATCGATCATCTCACACAAAAGACATCGCGCATTGTATACAAGCTTCTTATCCAAGCCATCGCATATTATATTTGGAAGGAACGCAATTCTCGCCTTCACTCTACCTCCTCCGTACCTCACAGCGCTATTGTCAAGCAAATTCAGCTTATTCTCCGTGCGAAACTAGCTTCTCTGGACAGGATCAGGATCACACAACACTCCACCCAGGTTAATAGAAGAGAAAAAGAAACATATCTTTCTACATGGTTCAGGCTCTTTCAACCCAACTCCACGATATTTACAACTCAAACTTGATTTCAATCTCCTGCTTCAATTAAGTTTCTCACATATCATGCTGTATCAAACCTATTATCTTCGAGGTCATTAATAAATATTATTTAAAAAANAAAAAAAAAAAAAAAAAAAAAAAGTTTTTTATGTCTTTAAAGATTTTGCAGAATCGCTCCATTTTCTCTCCCGTCTTATTAACTTTAAATACATCTTTATCCTTTGATCGTAAGAAGAAATAGTTATCTTCTTTTAGTCTCCTCTCTCTCCCATGGTGGATGGAGACAATGCTAAGTCACCATTTCTTCGGCTAGTTGGTCGGCTAGTTGTTCGTTGCATTGTAGGCGGATTCGCAGTCCAGAGACAATACTAGTTTAAGTTTTCAAAATTAAATTATGGTTTTTTAAAAAATCGGGTTTCGGGTTAGTCTAAATCTAACATCTTAATTTGTGTGGTTTGGATTTATTTTAGGTTTGATTAAGTCTAGACCAATTAGATTTGTGTATGAGATTATTTTGGACTTATAAGTTTTAATAGAAAACCAATTTAAAAAAATAAAGGAATTTCTTAAAATACCACTACAAAAGTTCGAATTCCTAAAATACCACCTACTCCCAAAAGTTCCAAAAATCCATTAAATTTTTTTCTAAACATACCTCAAACATAAAAAAGCAAAATTTAAGGATTTATAATTTAAATTTTGGGATTTGGATTCACTAAATAATCTATGGTTTAGTTTCGAGTGAGGTAGAATTTGGTTTTGGAGTTTTACGGTTTAAATTTGAAAGTTTTAATGCTATTTTAATTTTTTGTATTTAAATTTTTTTTTAATTTTTTGGTATTTTGGAACAAACTATAGTGTGTGGTATGTTTAGAATATATGATATTTTTGAAAATCCCCAAAAATATAGTTATGGTCACAAATAAAATTTAATAAAAGCATATGTATTAAGTGGTTCACATAAAAAAGTGTGGTTAAGGATTTAGTGTTTTTTTATATGTGGGGCATAAGGACCATGGTGTTTTTTCCAGGGTTCCGCACCTTAGTATTTTTGATATGTGGGGCATAAAGACTTTGCAGCGTCTCTTCCATCAGTCGGTCTAGTTCAGGTGCCGAGCTGATTGCTTGGTGGACCTTAGAGTTCTTGCAACAAATGGCTTGTTCAAGAGAGTTTTTCATCTCTTGGATCTCTTGACCTGAGGGGAGAAATTTTTTGATCGATCGATGTGTGAATTGATGGTAGTCCTCGTATTCTTCAAAGTCAGCCGAGTTAGTCCATCTGGCGTTGACCTCAGGATTCGCAGTATGTTCGGTCTGGTTTAATGGATCGACATCCCCTGGGGTTGATGTAATCCCTGAGGTGGTTGTTCCTCCTGGGGATTGGTGTTAGGTTGAGCATCCATAGCACATGAGTGTTGCGCGTTAGTTTTGGTTGGGTTGGGCTGGGTGTCAGAGTGTATGATAGCTTCCTGGAGTGTTCCCTAGTGGTAGAGAATTGTCGCGCTGGACGGAGCGATAGTCGGCGGGTTGAGATCGCTCGGTCGAGGCGCTGGGTGATCACCTTAGCCTGATCTGAGAGTGCCTTGGTTCGATCTGCAGGTTCATTTGCCATTTTGTCAAGTCGATCGAGAAGAGATTGGTTCAGAGTGTCTTGAGTATCGGGTCTCTCGACCATGGATTGCACAGTCTGAAGGAGTGTCTGGATCGTGCTGGGGCATCCCTCCCGAGGTTGTTGTTCTTCGAGTATGAACGTCATGAATCTGGTTGTGATGCTCTTTTGCGTAAGAAAATATAAAAAACCTTTCTTCTAACGCCAATTTATGGATGCTAAAATCCACAAAGTAAATTTATAAGAATTTAAATGAGGAATTTGTAGAATTCCGTTAATAAAAGACATATACAACACAAATGATATGAAAATATAAATTTATATTGATTTATGAATTATTCTAAAACTATAATTGTGTACTAACTCTCTGTAAAAAAGTGAAAAATTTCTCTCTTCTTTTGACATCTTTCTATTTATATTGCTCCATTTTTTTTGCATGCCTGCTGCGGTTTTCGGATTTCTCGGGCTTCAGTTATGATATTTATGTTGCGGCTTCATGATATCTCGGATTGCAGTTATGATATTTGCGCTACGACTCGAACTCCCACGAACTCACGATCTCGTGTATCTTGGAAACTTGGAGCGGTTGCGACTTAGTCCTTTCTTGCTCGGGATCTTTTTCCACCTATGTTATATCAAGTATTATGTACTCATACATCCCTTAAATATATCCAATCGAATATCTTCTTCTTAATATATTTTTTAGATTTTTAAATACTTAACATTATACGTCATAACTTCATAAATAAAATAAGGGATTTTCATACTAACAATAGTCTAATCTTGAAAGTTGACAGTTTAAATTGTCTCGGTACAAAATTGAACAATGTTGAATTTATATTGGGGATGTAAAATACAAACCATTGGGTGAAAAATTTAACTGGAGCAGAGGCAATAGTTGCTAAGCACGTAGAGCGACTTTCTCGAGTAAATGTGACATTAATTAATTTTAAGGAAAATAAAATAAAAATGAAAATGTCACGTGTCCTCTCTTCTTTTTATTCCCGAGCAACCAACCATTGACATCTCCAGAGAAGCTTCTCTTTTGATTCTCTCTCTCTCTCTCTTTCTCTCTCTTCATCGCCTCTCGGAGCTCCATGGTGAGGAATATTCTGGTGACCGGCGGTGCTGGTTATATCGGAAGTCACGCTGTGCTCCAGCTTCTTCTCCGCGGCTATAGCACCGTCGTTATCGACAACCTTGACAATTCCTCTCTCGTTTCGATCCAACGCGTCAAGGAGCTTGCCGGAGATCATGGACAAAATCTCACATTTCTTCAGGTTTCGCGGTTTCTTCCCTTCTTTCTCTACCGCTTCGATTAATATCTCGTTTAGGAATCGTGTTCCAAGAATTTCGGTGATCCTAACCTGATACGAGAGTTTTGTTCTATCTCGATTTGCTTGGGTCTGTTTCGGGAGTTATATTGATCGAATCTCGTGATCGATTATAGTCTTTTGTCTATTGCTGGATCGAATTCTAATCTAAAAAATCTCTTGTAATTCAGATTGCTAATCCATTTCTTACCTGCAGGTGAATCTTTGCGATAAAAGCGCGCTTGAAAGGGTTTTCTCTGAATCAAAGTGAGTTTCGTAGAGTATTCTCTTTTAGTTTCTTAATACTTAAATCTCATGAAATCTCAGTTTGATGAATCCATAAAACCAGCTATTAATTGGGAAAGTTTAGCAATAGAGAATATGGATTTGTCAGATCATGGACGTGTTAAGATCTGATTTAAAGAAATATGAATCAATATTAATCCTCTGGAAAATGTGATTGTTCCTGTAATGTAGGTTTGATGCAGTAATGCATTTTGCTGGACTGAAAGCAGTCGGCGAGAGCGTGGAGAAACCGCTTCTGTATTATAACAATAACCTGATTGGGACTATTACACTTTTGGAAGTAATGGCCGCACATGGATGTAAAAAAGTATGTCCCATTTTGTTCTGCAGTGTGGACTTGTGACATATGTGAAACATAATTGTTTCTATCATTGATCTGTCTCAGCTTGTATTTTCTTCATCGGCTACTGTGTATGGTTGGCCAAAGGAGGTTCCTTGTACAGAAGAGTCTCCCTTGTCTGGAATGAGTCCTTATGGAAGAACAAAG
Source organism: Iberis pinnata (assembly GCA_900406425.1). Taxonomy (NCBI): domain Eukaryota; kingdom Viridiplantae; phylum Streptophyta; class Magnoliopsida; order Brassicales; family Brassicaceae; genus Iberis; species Iberis pinnata. The sequence goes on along the minus strand of OVBE01001989.1, from coordinate 4,386 downwards.
GTACTCGGCGGTGTTTAAATACCAAAGAGAAAGGTTTTATTTGTAGATTTTGTTGGCATTTATCCTGAATTGTTTCTCAATGTTTTAGCTCTTCATTGAGGATATTTGCCGTGATGTACAACGTGGTGATCCTGAATGGAGAATTATAATGCTGAGATACTTTAATCCTGTGGGAGCTCATCCTAGTGGTCGCATTGGTGAGGATCCTTGTGGAATACCAAATAATCTAATGCCTTATGTCCAGCAAGTCGTTGTAGGAAGGCTGCCTAACCTAAAAATTTATGGAACCGACTATACCACTAAAGATGGAACCGGTGTAAGATTTTCATATCCTTACATTGTCTGCTCCAAATCCTAGATATGATGACTTTATAAGGCTTTAGATGAAGTTGTCACCAGAACTTCTTAGTCTCATCTCATTTGTTTAGTTCACTTGTCTTACTTCATTAATATGTGGATAATTACCTTCCTAAACTGTTAACAACTTCCTTGGGGCTTGATTTGATGAGTTAGATTGATCTTAGCAGTTTTTTGTTTATCAGGTACGAGACTATATTCATGTTGTTGATCTAGCAGATGGCCATATTTCTGCACTTCAAAAGCTAGAAGATTCTAAAATAGGTAAGGTTTTTCTAAATAGCTGACTTTTCAGTTGCTTGTATATTCAAGCTGAGCTATTTGACTTGACTGTTGTGGTAGGTTGTGAAGTATACAACCTAGGAACCGGAAAAGGAACAACGGTGTTGGAGATGGTTGATGCATTTGAAAAAGCTTCTGGAATGGTAAGATCACTTCTCCTTTGCTATACAGACAAAATCATAAGAATGTGTGTGTTTATGAGTGTGTGTGTATGTACAGAAAATTCCACTGGTGAAGGTTGGAAGGAGACCAGGTGATGCAGAGACCGTCTTTGCATCAACCGAAAAAGCTGAACGAGAACTAAACTGGAAGTAAGTAAAGATCCAGATAGTGTTTTTATTTGAAGTGTCAAGAGACCTCTCTGAAACTCAAAATGTTTGGACAGGGCAAATTATGGAATCGAAGAGATGTGTAGGGACCAATGGAACTGGGCAAGCAACAATCCTTTCGGATATGGTTCTTCAGCAGATTCAACATAACAAAAAAGCTAAAAGCAACACTCCATTCTTTATTTCTTTGGCCTTTTGGCTCTTATCTATTTATGTTACAGTCTCAGATTCATACTCAGGTTTAAGCTTTGAAGCATATATTTGCTTTTCTCCTTTTGTAATTTATCTACACGCCCATAGGTTTAACTTAAGTGGATTCTTTCTTTTTTTCTATTGGATTTGTATCATCTTTTATAGGAGATTATTTTTATGTTGTTTATGGGATTTTTTATGTATTAAAAAGGAATTATGTTCAATACATTATTATGGGTTTTGTTATATATTTCAAGGGTTATTTTATATCATAAGGAACCTTTATTTTTATATGTTAGTTACATCATTTCTCTATATGTAGTATCAACTTTGTGTGTAATGTGTTTTTTTTTTTTTTCCATTAATAGCGTCAACCAAATGAAGCCCACAAATTTTCTTCTTTCTTTTACTTTGAATTACTATGTAACAACTGAAAAAATTAAGGTGAAAAAGGACAAAAAATATATAAAGAAAAATACACCAATCTCAAGGATAGTGGGAGCTCTCCAGAGTCCAGACTATTGATGTGACATGGGTGTTCAGTCACTTTCTCTTTAGCCCTTGTTTTCTTCTTTTTCTCATTTGTTTGACTTCTTGAAATTACAAATTCATAATCAAGATCTTTTCTTTTCCTTTTGGCGCCCAAGATTTATGCTAATACATGTAATGTACACTATAAAGAACACTACATAATTCAAAAGTCATTAACTTTGTTTTTTGGTATATTCTCTTGCTTTATGAACATTAAAAGTCATAGATCTAAGATATTCAAAACGAAATTCACTTGCTTTATGAATAATATCCTTTTGAAATGGAATACAGGTCTTCAATGTTACGTAAAACCTCCCATACCCACACTTTCAACATAATTAAAATTAGTAATAAAGAGAAAAAAAGGTTTAACCATATAATCAGGAAACCTCTAACTTTTTGGGGATCATTTCAAGGTAAAACACAAAACAAAAGAAATTAGGAACAGAGAAAATTAAACATTTTTACAATTTCTAATTAATTTCCTTAAAAACTTGAAAGGAGCAACAAAAATTAGTAAATAAAGAAAAGGGAAATTAGCAATGGAAGCCCAAGACGGAACCATCGGCTATAGAGACGGTGACCCGACAATCCGATTTAGCAACCACGTGATGTGTGAATACGTGCAACACTTTCACCCGACCCGCTAACTCCATCTTCGATTCGATCTCCATTGTTGGCCCGCCCCTGTTCTCATACCCGAATCCTGGATTTGCATATCCATCTCCGATTCCTGGAAACCCTGGAGGACCCATGCTTCTCGGGAAACCCGACCCACCTGGATTCCCTGGATTGACCGGTGGATTAGGGTCCCTAGGAAACGCTGGAGGGTTTCCTGGAAATTCCGGTGAGCCTGGGTTTCTCGGCAGACTCGGAACTCCTGGGTTTCCTGGAAATTCCGGCGAGCCTGGATTTCTTGGCAGAATTGGAGTTCCTGGGTTTCCTGGAAAATCTGGAGAACCTGGGTTTCTCGGAAAACTTGGAGGTCCTGGAAAATCCGGCGAATCTGGATTTCCCGGGAAATCAGGAGATTCTGGGTTTCTCGGCAAAATCGGAGCACCCGGAGTCACGGTGAAATCTGGAGGACCGGGAAATACCGGAGAGTCTGGTATAACGGCGGCTGAGACAGTGGAAATGACGGAGGAGGAAGGTGGAGAAACAGGGAAGGATTGGACGGTGAAAGTAGCGGCCATGTATTGAGTACGACCGGAGTCAATTTTACCGGCGGGGATGAACATGAACCCGACTTTATTACCCGAATAAAGGAGCTGAATGGAGCTGTCGTAATGAGAGAAAACGGCGCGGTTAGGGTTTCTAATGGCGACGTACTGAGAGAAAGTGAAGTTAGCAGTGTTGTTGGAGATGGCGAATGACGGGAGTTGGACGGCGTTAACGGAGATCTTAGGGTCTTTGGGTTTGAAGACGGTGAAGTAAACGATAAGAAGGACGATGAGTAAGAAAAGCAAGAAGAAAGTGGCGACAGCGCAAGAAGCTAGATTTGTTCGACCGGAAGAACGGCGATGACCACCGTGAGGCTTTGCCATTGTCGGGAGCAGAGACTGTTTGGAGACGAGGTTAGGGTCGAGCAAAGAGTGAGTGAGACTGAGAGTGGGATTATTATGCAATGTGAAAACAAAAGTGAAAAACTTAAAGCGATGGACTTTGTTTTATTTTGCTTTAAGGACAAACAAAACAACAAAAGACCACATTATCACCTAATATGGTTTCATTACCAGCTTATTGCATTAATCCATAATGTTTTTTTAACTGGCTGGTATTAGTTAGATATCTAAGATTCTAAAGTCACATGATCACTTTTGTATATGTTTTTCCACATGTAGTGGGTGAGACTGTCTAAGGTCTACTTTCAGTGAGATTTGCCCTTATAATCGAAGCTGAATGAAAATAGAATTGTATAATACATTCTACATAAGAAAAAAAGAAAACAAATTTACACAAGCTATGATTCATGAATCAGCACACTGCCAAATTGAGCTCTGTCAAAATTATGTTACTTTGGTTGGAATACAAGTTGCATAAATATCACTAGAAAAATGACATAACTGCCCCTATACTGGCTAGTATGTCCCCTCATCAAAGCCCATAGAAAATAAGTTCATTATACATCACTACTTAGACATAGGCATGTTCATTTCGGGTCGGATTACCCAAACCGCCATGTACCGGACCCATATTTACGGGTAAGGATCGGATACGGGTAGTAATAATTATCCGTTTGGGTCGAGAAAACTTTTTTAAACAGATAAGAATCGGGTAAAAGTAATTATTTTGGTACCCGAATTATCCGTTTACATAACTAAATTTATAAAATTATTCCAAAACTTAACTATAACGATAATAATTTTTTAGATAAATATAAATATTGTGTAATAATAAATATATGATTTGATGAACGTTCAAAAAAACTTACATAATCGGTTATTTTATGTCATATTTACAATTTTTTAAACTATTTTATTCAACTTTCTGATAAACAGAGATTTGCTAATCCATTGTCTAGCAAATACTTAANTTAAGTACTTAAGATATCATCCAAATTCAGGTAGAGTCTAACACATTAATCCTATGTGAATCATGTTTAGTCTAAGCCATTAAGATTTTGATTCAAACACTCAATCATACAAAATTTAAGAAAGTCAAATAAAAGTCAACAATTCAAAAATCAACAGCAATT
>OVBE01001988.1:0-33019 GCA_900406425.1 Iberis pinnata | reverse complement strand
TCAATCCATGGTGAAAATGCAGCTTGGTCCTGAAGTTTGCAGTGACTTGGTGATGTTAGGCTCGGTTCGGTTGCTTCGGGTGTAGGTGTTTGGTTTTCTGGGATTCAGTTTCTGTTTCCTGCGGTTTGGTTGGCTTCGTTGTGGTTTCTTGGTTAGGGTCAGCTTTCTTTTACTGCCGTTTGATTGTTGGGTCTTGCTGCGGTGTAGTTCGGTGAGAATGTCTGGGACGGATAGCCTAGGTAAGGTAAGTCCAATCGCCGCCGAGAATTTTCGGCTAGCATGCTCCTCTCAGTCTCTCTGTCAGCGGTTCTTGGTGTTCTTCAATGTGGTGTTTCGCTCTAGCAGTGGTACTCGTTTTTTTTTCCTTGGCTTCTCTCTTCCAGTGTTGTTTTCTAGGAGTAGCTGTTCGTGAAGTCGGTAGCTAGGACTTCCAAAGAGTTGTTTCTCCGTCCTACAAGGGTGCTGGGCGTTACTACTGGTGCGCCATCATCTTCTTCTTGGCTCAGCTTTCCATCTTCTGCAGCTTTTTAGGTCTCCTCTTTTTCGCGCTATAGAGTTAGTTGCTCGGGGATCCACGGTTCAGTCTTCTGGGTATGGTGCTATTGCGAGTTCCTTAGTGTTCGAATTGGCTCCGTTTTATTTTTCGCACTGTTTTTGACGAAGTGCCACTTGTGGCCTCTTTCTCCGAGGTATCTCTTTCTCTCCCAGCTTTTGTCGTGTTTTGTCTTGTTAGTTTTATCTAGTTTGATTGTATTTGTTAAAAGTTACTAGAAGGAAAAAAAATTAAAAAATAAAATAGTTCGCGTGAATCTTGATTTCATCTATAAAATATATGTAGTTATGGCCACAGAATCTAAATATGATTTAGCTTTGACATCAACTTGAAAATTTTTTCCAAATAGGAGAACAAATCATTTTAAAAATACGAGTATTCTCATTGCTTTATCACCTAACATTTAATAAACATGAAAATAAATATATTTATTGAGCACACCCACGTTGAAAATGTCAATTCCATGAATCTGAACACGCAATTACTTAACTAATTCCCCCATAGAGTCAACATCGAATAAGCCGCAAAAGAAGATCAAAATACCCAAAAACGATTTGACCCCATGCTTAAATCGTTGACATACATATTCAGTCCACACACACATATAAATACATCTACACAAACACAACAATAACAGACTTTTCTTCAAATTCTCTTTTGTTTATTGCAGAAACTTCTAATCGCCATGGAAGCTACTTCACATCCATATTTCTCTCAGAATTACATTGCAAGTCAAGAAACGGTAACAAGATCATCAGAGAATTACAACTCCTCATCGCTCCATTCAACCAAAAAGCAACCTTCAAAGCCGTGGAGAAAACCCGTAACAGCTTCACTTGAGAGAATGCATCCTAGAGTTTACCGAGTTGAGCCTATCAACTTCAAGGAGCTGGTTCAAAGGCTAACCGGCGCAGAAGACCATGAACCAGAGGTTGAGACGAAGCCACTTAAGATTTCTTCCGATGACACAAGAGCTAAAGAGAATCCATTAGCGTTTGATCTGTCACCATCATCATCTCGGTTCTGGGAAGCTTTCCCTCTTCTTAGTCCTGGGAATCTTTCCAGATGGTAGCCAAGAATACACGCTTTTCATTTTGATTGTAATTCTTGATATTGTTTCCGTAAAACCAAGACTTCTTGAAACTTTATGTATATGTATATACAAAAGATAAAGCAAGCTTATTACTGTTACATTACCTGACATAACCATTGTTTTAAACTTCTATTGCGACATTTACGCGGTACCTATTGATCTCAATTAATAGTTTCTTAGTTGCTACATGTGAAGAGAACCTCATCTCTGCCTAAACTAGATATAAAAGTTCTAATATCACAGAGACAATTGAAAGAACGAGAATATGAGCACACAAGAGAATTAACGAAGTTCAACAATATGTCTACGTCCTCAACCCGACCACTTTATTAAGAACCACTTAAACAATCTTACAAATTTTACAAATCTGTTTAATAAGATTTATTCGACGACAAGAACTCTTGAGTCGACACTGACCAGTTTCTAATCTACCCTGTTTCACGCACACCAACAGGTGAGTCACACACTCGTATTTAACTCACCAAAGAAAACCCAAACGCTCTGATTTTCTCTCATGACCAACTCTCTGTTTTTTGTTATTCTCAGAACGCGTAAATGACCTAGGTTAACCTAACATATCCTTTTATACTTGTTTGATCTCTAAATCTTCAATTTAGAATCTTCCCTTAATCTTGATTTCCATAAATCTTCTTGTTAAGATATTATCTTCTATTATCCTCTTTGGCCCAAATCCATTCTTTAATAATTGGAATATTGTCCCACAAAGTCTCTGACTTAACAATCTCCCCCTTTTTATCTGAATGTCTGAACTCAAGCATTTGCAGCTCAAACATTTACAATTATAGACACAACAAGGACAAGACATTTCATAGCCACTGCAGTAAAATTTCATTAGAGCACATGTTCATAAACCAAGATAGATTCAAAATCATGAGATCAACCATGAGATCAGTAAAGCAGAACTTCAAAGAGTCAAAATCAAATATATGAGAAACATGAATCGTGAATCACACTTATCAAATATAATATGTATCACTCATAACTTTCATCACTTTATTACCTCCATATGATCTCCTCCTACTTGAGTACACATTTAGATAAAAGCCTAAAGAGAGAGAGAGAACTTACCTTGTAAGAGGCGTTTGAGGCACAAACAACAACAGGACATAGATTCTTCTGATCAGAACGGCGAAGAACGAATGGTATCAGACATGGGTGTTGTCTGATTTGAGATCTTGTGCAACGCATGAGTAACACATGGAACTAAGATTTCGAAAGGATGGATATGAATGCCAGTTGACAAAATGAAGAAAGCTAAGTACTAAGCAACACACTTCAAGCAAGAGATTAGTGCAAATGGGACATGACTCAAATATAAACATAACTGCAGAACCCAATCAGAGATTAAAACTTTTAACAGAAGACTTTAGGACTTAGAAACTAAGTTTGAGGCACGAGTGAGGTACCATGTCGTAATTGAAACTTGAGACTCAAAAAATCACCTAGAAATTTATTGAAGTCGAATAGATATATAAACATAAAATGTGATGAGAGTCAGTTCAAGGTCACAACCAAGCAATAAAGAAAATTCAACCAAATGAGATTAAAGATATGAGATAGAGAAAATAATCAACTCACCAGCTCAACAAGGCAGTTATTTCTTGATTCAAGGAGCTTTCACACTTGTTGATCATACATAGTTAGTCACCATGAACATCAACACAGTGGCATTTACCTTGTTTTTAGAGACACAAAGATGATTATAGACTTAAGAATTTTTTTCCTTTTTTTTTTAGTAGTTGTTTCTCAGCCGAGTAGCTGTCACACATGTTTTTTAATACACGCTTGAATGCTCTTTGTCTTACACAACCATCAATGTGTCTCACACCTATCCAAACAGTTATCTAGCCCAAATGAGAATGTGGTAGCATCATCATTCAGGAAGAGTGTTTTTCTTTATTGGCGCTCTTATAGCTTATTGTCCTTGATGTGCATGAAGAGTAGCTCTTTCCTGTGTATGACTTGCTTAGCAAGAGGTTTAAAGGAATTTTATCTCATCTAACCTTAGCTACTTACCACCTAGAATTGTACAATTTCTATTGAAAAATTAAAGTTCACAAACACCTAGAGCCTTTTGAAGCCCCAGGTAGGTACTCAAATCAGACATTTAAGTAAAAATATCGGCTAGCTGATTTGCAGAAGAAACATGCTCAATCACTACAAGTTTTTCTTCTACAAGTTCTCTAACAAATTGATGCCTTATGCCTACATCCTTAGTTCGTGAGTGTTGCACATGGTTCTTAGGAATGTTAATTGCACTTAGATTTTCACAAATAACTAATAAAGGTTAAGAATTCATACCATAGTCAATTAGCATTTGCCTCATCCACAAGGATTGTTTACAACAACTTCTAAGGCCACATATTCCGCATTTGCAGTAGAGAGAGACACACAATTTTTCTTCTTATTGTGCCATGAAACCAGATTGTTGCCAAGAAAAAAACACCCTTATGATGTGCTTTTAAGATAATCTAAGCAATCTTTCCAGTCAGCATCATAGAAACCTGCAAGATTAATACAGACTGAATTCTGTTGTACCTCGAACATATTTGATAATACGTTTGACTGCAGCAAGGTGTGATTCTTTAGGAGAAGCCTGATAACGAACACATAATTCAACACTTAGACAAAGATCCAGGCAACTCGCAGTTAGGTATAAGAAGCTCCCAATTATGGCTCTATACACCTTCTCATATATTTTCTTTTCAACTCTGTTCACATGTTCTGGTTTGAGAACTAAATCTCATCGAGTGGATTGATCAAGTTCATCATGCATAACTGCTGTCCAAAATTAATCTTCAAGTGTTTCATTTACAGATTTAGATTATGTAAAAGACAGAAAACATACCAGTTTTACCATATCTTTGAGGTCAATAACTTTCTTTCGTGTTATTATTTCACCCAACACATCTCCTATAACATCTTTAGAGCACTGATTTTGGTGTATTAAAGGTTCAGATATCACTCTTACTTCAGTTTCTTCAGAGTTAGAGTCATATTCTTTACTTGAGTCTTGATTCTCAAAGCTCTCCTGATTTGATCATATTCATGTGTGACACACAAATCCTCATGTAACACTTCACCGTTTCTTAGTTGTTTCTTGTCATCACATACAACATTGAGATTCACAACCTTTATATGTAGTTGATTCTAAAGACGACATTCCACAAACAACTTCTGCTTGAACTACTCTTTAAAGACCGTGAATTTTTCCTTGAATTCCATCTCCAAAAGTTAATTTTCCACTTTTCACCTTTGTAAAAGAGTCCAGTGCATCTTGATACACTCAGCTTTTAACCTAAATATATTCACTACAAGTGCACAGCAAACGCAGAAGTATATGAGAGATTGAATCCACATAGACCAAGAATGTATGACTCTCAGATTAAGCTAAGAACGAATTAAAGTAATGGTTGTGATTAGAAAATAGAAATAACGAAAAATTAGAAATGATTGTAAGCAAATAACAAAAACGCTAGGCTATAGGGAATTCCACAGGTATTCAGTTAAAAGTCAAGGTTAACATGCAAGATTTTCTTTGAAAATATTACATAACTTAAAAAAACAATGGACTAATCTTCTCCCGAAGTATTAGATCCTTATGTTTAAATCACTAAAGACAAACTCCCGCCGTATTTAGATGATTTAAACATGCATTTCAATTGAGATTCAATATGTTCATAAGCCCCTAAGACAATAATCCTGCAAGCAAAAACACGTATTCATCTAGACTAGATAAGACCTCTAAACCAAATCCCTTTGTGTTTATAATTCTAAGATCAATGATCTATATAGCTACTCTAATTCATGCAATAAGAACAAATCTAGACTGAGAACCTAACAATTTCAATCCATTCTATCCAACCCTTGATAATTAACCTGGTTTCTTTTGGAAACAATAAAACCTAACAATAAGACTACTCAGACATGATAACGAGAATAGAAATCATAGAATGAGAAAACATTGCAAAATTCAAAAACCAAATTGTGTATATAAAACGACTCAGAGTTCAGAAATCTTCTCGAATCTCTCTGAAAAGCCCTGTAAAAACTAATAATCGATGTCTCTAAAAAATAATAAGCGAAAAGGCTTTTATAGTCTCCAAATAAGAGAAAAATAAAAACCCAATAAAAAAACTAATAATAAGTCTTGAGGACGAATGTGTCTTTTTGACTGATTTCAATCTTATTTGTGTAAGGGGATCGATCGATCCAATGAAGGATCGATTGATATGTGCATCAAAGGGGATCGATCGATCCAAATGGGATCGATCGATCAGATTTTCTCTAGATTCTCCAGGAGCTTGGATCGATCGATCCATGCTAGGATCGATCGATCTCCTCATAAGTGCAAGTCTGGATCGATAATTCTTCAACCTGGATAGATCCCTCCCTCTTCATTTAGTCTATTTTCACCTGATTTCTTCTGAAAACCATTGTTTCGCTCCAAAACATCCCAAACACCTAGAATCCTGAAAACATGCTAAAAACACAAGGAAAACACTCGGATAATTCCAAATAGCAGGTATAAACACCCACTATAAAGCATTAAAACCAAGTAATATCACATCTGAGCATCCAGTCATGTGCCTTGAGCAACCGCTGATGAAATAGCAAGTTTCTTGATTATGGGATTCAGTTGTTGCATAAGCAATATCTTTTGCTGAGTTAGAGTATGTGGTACCCGTGTGAGACACATATGATGCAGCAAAGAAACATGTCAGATTAGTGGGATCGTAGCTTCCATCATTCATGCGATTAACATGTCTTCTACCATAGAAAACATCATTTAGAATCCATGCTTTAAGTGTGTTGATTCAGGGAAGCATTCACCTGGACTCCACACAATTTTTACACGTTTCTGAATTGTGTAGCATCTTCTCCAGCTATGTCCCGATTTGCCACAAAAATGACATCCTCTCTTGATATCTTTATTCTTTACTTCTTTTCTTTTGACAGCTAGTACCTTGGTCAGTATCTTCTCCTGTTTTGGAACAAAATTTGATAAGTTATTGATCTCAGGGTTAGAGAAAGATTCTGCTCCTTGAAATTCGAGATCCCGATTCACTTTTGGTGGTTGTCCCATACTTAAGATTTGATCCAGATTCTTTGTTCCACTATTGAGCCTTCAAATTATCTCATGATTTTCAGTCAACTTAGACTTTAATCCCTATTGTTTCTTCTTTTCTTGATCTATTATATCAGATAACTTATGTAACTTCACATTCATCTCTTGTTTCTCTTTCAGTTAAACAGCCCATTCTTCTTCTAATTTTTCAACTTCTGAAGTTTTTCCTTTCACTGGATCTTTCGTACCTTTTGATTCATCCTTGATGAACTCACTTTGTTCTATTTCCAGAATGTTAACTTGAGCTTTCAATATTGCCTTCTCTTTAATCAACAGAAGATTCTCATTACTTCGACTCACATACTTGTCATACACACTTTTGAGCTCCAACTTCGATCAATGTCTTCCTCAGCTGAATCACTATCATTGTCTGATGATTCTTCTTCCACAGTAGCACTTGTGTGTGACACAAGACCAAAAAGTTCAACATTAGTCCTTCTTCATCAGATTTAGTGTCGCTGAAACAGAGAAGAGATTTATCATTTTTCTTCAAGGAGCTAGGACATTCATTCCTAGTGCGATCAAAGCCTTTGCACTCGATACACTTCAATTCTATCCTTTTTGTAAGTGGACACTCATTTCGGAAATGACCGTAACCTCTCATTCGTGACACTATAAATACTTAATTGTGAGAATCTATCTCTGAAATTTCGTGAGATATTAGACCATGGAATCGATTATATGATTGATTATGTCCTTTTTCAAATTGTTTAACCATCTTTTTGAAGTTTGCAGCCATCAATCTCAAGTTTTCCTCAAGTTATTGAACACGATTTTCTTTTGTTTGTGTTGTGAATGCAATACCCTTTGATTTACTGGGTTTGTCTTCTTCAGTCTCCAACTCTTCTGCCTTCAACATTCCCACAAATTGTTCAAACTTCATATCACCTATGTTCATAGCCATTTTCAGAAAATGTTTATGCGCATGAGACTTTGGTGGTAAACACCTGAGCATTTTCTTAACCAATTTCTTATCTTTATACTTCTTACCTTAGACAACTGCTTCATTTGCTATAGAACTTAATTTTGATGAGAAACTTGTGATTGAGTCATCACTTTCCATCTTTAAATTTTCAAAACGTGATGCAAGATGGTCAAACCTTGTTCTGCGAACACTAGTGTCTCCTTCGAAGTGTGTAACCAGTGTGTCCCACGCGTCCTTCGCGTCTTCACATCCCTAAATAATCTAAAACTGATCTAGATCCACAGCCGTGAATATCGCAGTGATAACTTTGGAATTATATTTTGAAGCTGATTTTTCTACTTCAGTCCATTGCTCTATCGGTTCAGGTATCACCTTTTTATTTTCATCAAGCATTGTAGGTTCTTTCCATCCAGGAACAACAACCGTCCATGCATCTTCATTCATGCTTCTAATCACATGTCTCATACAAACTTTCCAATGTCCAAAATTTCATTCATCAAGCATTATGGTTCCTTCATTGTCTCCATCTTGTTCCTAGGATCTCAACATGTGTGTGATTTCTTTGCAAAAATCAGCGAGGTGATCCTCTCTGATACCAATTGAAAGTTCTAATGTCACATAGACAATTGAAAGAACGAGAATATGAGCACAAAAGATAATTAACGAGGTTCATCAATATGCCTACGTCCTCAACCCGACCACTTTATTAAGAACCACTTAAACAATTTTATATATCTGTTTAATCATATTTATTCGATGACAAGAACTATTGAGTCGACACTGACCAGTTCCTAATCTACCTTGTCTCACGCACTCCAACAGGTGTGTCACACACTCGTATTTCACTCACCAAAGAAAATCCATACGCTCTATTTTTCTCTCACAACCAACTCTCTATTTTTTCTTATTCTCAGAAAGCATAAAGGACCTAGGTTAACCTAACATATCCTTTTATACTTTCTTGATCTCTAAATCTTCAATTTAGAATCTTCCCTTAATCTTGATATCCATAAATCTTCTTGTTAAAATATTCTCTTCTAATATCCTCTTTGGCACAAATGCATTCTTTAATAATTTCAATTTGGTCCCTCAAAGTCTTTGACTTAACAAGACACACTACTTGTGATGATTTTGTTAGGAAATAAACGCGAATTTCCGATAAGCGATATTAGAAAGAGGAAAGAAATAACGCATACACAAAGAATTTGTTAACGGAGTTCGGCCAAGCTTGCCTACGTCTTCGGATCCGTTACCGATCATTTTATTACCGAGAAAATATTACAACACTTAACTTACATAATCCAACCCGATTACATAAAAAATACTCTTGATTTTTCCCCGCTGGATACCTCTCAAGTGTTTCGCTTTCTCTCAAAAATTTTCTTGTGTTGGGATGATTCTTCTTCCTCTTGGATGGTCTCTATATATAGAGAATATAACCGTGTATGAAAACCGAACAAATTACAGCCACCGTTTGTTGATTTGTCAAGCCCAACTTCCAATTAGAACCACCGTCCAACACATTCAAAACATGTGTTATATTATTCTTTAACTAACAATCTCCCACTTGAAGACTGATTTCAATCTGTCTTCACATCTCAATCATGTAGCGGATCTTCTTTCCTTGTTAAGCTAACAAGCACCCTGAAGTTAAACACAACATCAGCTCGTCAATCGTTACCACCTTTGATAAGGTACTCGTGGTTCTACTCTTTCTGTTATCACCTCTATTGTCAATATAACACCGGAATCCCATTTCAGACTTTCTAAAATCTAATGATTGGTTTGAACCACCATTCGAATATCCGAGAATCCACCTGGACACCTCTCAATGTGCTTCTCCCTGGTTGCCAATAAACCCATTAACAACTCCCACTGCACGTGCAATGTATGGCCTTGTACATACCACCGTATATGTCATATTGCCTATAGCAGAAACATATAGAACATTATCCATATAAACCATCTCATTCTTCTTCCCCACCTCCCACTTAATCGATTCATCAACTTTAATTGCTTATTCACATAATTCATGATCACCTCTATCCGCGAAAAAATATAGTTTAAACTTGGAGAAAATCTTACATGTGGCATGATGATTCTACTTGACCAACGTAACTTCCTCACCGGAGTGTGTGGGATGGCTCTTGGATCAGCATTCTCATCTCTCGCATTTCTTTCCTCTAAAGCATTCTCTTCTATTGTTGTGCAATCCTTCTGCAACTCTGATGTTAGGATATCTCTAAAATCAACAACAACCGACTCTTTCAATTTTGAGCCTTCCTCTTCTAGCTTGTCCTTATACAACACATCTTCATTGAAGACATTGTTCTTGCTACGAATGATCTTCCTACTTTGATCATCCCAAAACTGATACTCAAACTTGGTATCCCCATAACCAATAATGTAGCACTTCTTTGATTTTGGATGAAGCTTACTTCTCGCGGTATCAAAGATGCAACTTTTACCCATGTGATGATCCACCGCCTTTAAATCACGTAGCACACCATTTGCTACCATGAACTTCTTTATTTTCTCGCTCATATGCCCCGATCTACAATGCCCCAACCTTGTTTATTTACCATTTTTCACAACACAAATCATGTCTTGGTAACACTTCGTCATATAGAGAGTCCTCTTTTATGACCTTCAACAACCAACATAGAACCATTCTTTACTCTACAAGATCCTCAGCCAAATTTTACATTGTGACCAATATCATCAAATTGTCCTAATAAGATAAGATTTTGCATTAACTTAGGAACATGTCTAACCTTGTGATCTTCCACACTTGCCCGTCTTGCATCTTAAGGTTGACGTCTCTAATACCAATGATATTTAGTGGTGATCCATCAACTAGATATACCTTCCCATAGTTTCCCGCAACATAATTCTCCATAATAGTGGTGTGTAGGGGTGTGGAATGACGCTCCCAAATCTAGAACCCAAGAATTGATCAGACTGTTAACAAACAAGATAGATGCCTTTCCGTTTCTCAAAATCGCATCATAAGCTTCACTCTCTCTTAGAGAGTCGATAGATGATGTCTCTTCATTTTAGTTGTTTTAGGAAGTAATTTACCATCATTTTAGGATCATTTGGACATCAACATGTTGCATTCATAGGTCCTTTTTAAGAAATTTTACATTT
Organism: Iberis pinnata; assembly: GCA_900406425.1. Classification (NCBI taxonomy): domain Eukaryota; kingdom Viridiplantae; phylum Streptophyta; class Magnoliopsida; order Brassicales; family Brassicaceae; genus Iberis; species Iberis pinnata. Next base: position 22,149 of record OVBE01001988.1, on the reverse strand, counting down.
TTAAGGAGTTTTGCATTAGCATTCGCATACATATGCATTTTGGAGACATTTCAGATACTTAGGGAATTTTCGGAGCATTTTGGGAATTTTCGGAACATCAACTCGATCAAAGTGTTTCATGACTCGACCACATTCTTTGAATGCGGCTCGAGCAACTCCTTTATATGCGCCTTGATCACATCCAATAGCTTATCGCCTTGATTGTTTGCCTCGACCGCAAGCTCGAGCCGCTTCTCGCCTCGATCGTCTACCTAGACTGCAAGCTCGAGCTGCTCCACCTTGGTCGCGATCGTCGGCCTCGACCGCAGCTCCAAGCCACCTTGATTGTTGGCTTGATCATCTTCTTCACGCCTCGATCAAGCTTCGTCCATGCCTCGACCTCCAGCTCGAGCTCACGTCTTCAAAGCTCGACCAACTCTAGCACCGCCTCTACCTCGAGCAGAACCCAAACTCCCCTCGACCAAGACCTCTTCTGGCTTGATCACCATATCGATCCAAGCATCTTCGCCTTGTTGCTGTGCCTCGATCACCACATCAAGCTGTCTTCACTCCGACCCAATGACCCAAACCAAGACGATCCAGTTTCGTGTTAAGAAGAATCAATAGGGATTTTTAGACATTTTTGTTTTAGCGTTTTAGGGCTTTTTCTAAAATACTATAGAAGCCCTAAAAACGCTTCCTTTGAGACTAAGCTTCATTTTGTTGCCATTTTGGGTTTTTGTCTTAGGTTTCTTTTCTATCTATTTTCCTTTGATGTTCTTGTTTATCAAAACACATATTTCTTATTAAGTTTATGTTTAGCTTCTGATTTCTTCATTTTCATGCTTAGTTTAAGGTTTGGGACTATCTGGTGCATGTTGATCTACTGTTTTATGCTTTTAATCTAGTTTTTGTCTTGATCATCGTTTCTGAGTTTTGTTACTGTTTCATTATATCTATGTTATTCTGGGTTGGTGTTCTTGTTGTTCTTGATCATCATCTTCTGCATCTCTGATTTTTCGTCTTGTTATGTTTTCTGTTTTCCTAATTTCATGCCCACCATGTGTAGTGAGTAGTTTCCTTAGGTTCCTGAGGATGGGGTAGAATGATATTGATTTCCTGTTCTTCCTAGATGCATAAGTTTGATTGCTTATAGAACCCTTTGGTTTCACTGCTCTTCATGCTTATTTCTTTTTGATATATGATATTAGACATTTCTGCACCCAAAAGGTGTCTGATGAAATGTCTGAACATGGTTATTTCAGAGATTTTCATACCAAGCCTAAGAGATTAGATGTTTAGGGTGTTTATTGGCTTTAGCAGTTTGGTTTTTCATGGCTGCTAGGTAGTGTACCGTTAACGAGAGTTAGGTCTGGTGATTGCTTAGGTTGAAATCATTTATCAAGATATTAGACTTGGTTGTTTATGAATCTGCTGTCTAGGGATTAACTCATTGTCTGAGGTATGTTAGGTGTCTAGGTAGTTCAGGGAGGATCACTGNCCCCCCCCCCATTTTCTTCTCTGCTTTTACTTCACTTGCTGTTTACCTTTAGCATTTACTTATGCATTTTGGATTTCATGTCCTGTATTTTGTGCATGTTTTGTTTGTTTAGGACTTATTAGATAAAAACCCATCTTCTTATTTGACTTGAATTAGTTGTTCCAATTGCATCTTGAGTGCTTAGGAACGCACCCATTTGGATTGACACCTATCTATACTACAATGGCATGATAGTGTGATATGAATTGATACGCTGATTCACACACGTAAAAAATCTTGTTATGAATAGACACCATTAATGCATTAGCTATTGACTCTGTAACCGCATTGACTCTTCCTTTGAATTTAAGTGTGATAGGAATTTCACCAGAATCTATCCTTCAAACTTCCTCCCCAAGGATAAGATCTCGAACATCATTAAATTTAAGTTTATGAGTACCAATAGAGTTACTAACCACAACCCTCATAGGCTCTCAACTATTTGACAAAGATACCAACAAGATCAACGCTCGTACCTCATCATAGAATTCAATTTCAACAGAAGACAATTGGTTGACAATCGTGTTGAATTGATTCATGTGCATTGCAAACGAATCACTTCTTTCTTAAGTGGAAGAGCTTCTTCATGAGAAACGCCTTATTATTGGCTGTCGGTTTCTCATACATATCCGAGAGAACTTTCATCAATCCCTCTGTTGTCTTCTCTTTCGCAACATTATGTGCGACGTTCTTAGATAATGTTAGCCTAATAACACCCAGAACTTGCCTATCAAGGAGATTCCATTCTTCTTGCTCCATCTTCTCGGGCTTCTTTCTTAGTGGTTGACGTAGCTTTTTATCATACAAATAATCTTCGATTTGCATTCTCCAAAATGCGTAATCCGTACTATCAAACTTTCCGATACCGTGTGCTGAACCATCTTTACTTCCCATCTCTTAATATTTTTGCAAACCCGTATTAAAACACCTCCGTCTACAAAATGCCGCCCAACATTTTACTATCACGTGATAGTAACTTCGCCAAAATATCAAAAGTCATTGGTACCTGAAAAATCAAAACATATTAACATGTAAGATAGATATGGGCAAGACGATCTGAATATCTAAGCCCATTTAAGATATCCAAATACTGATTCTTATCACATGTTGAATTAAATATTGACATAAAAAATTGAATATATATAGATATTCGACATTAAAAAAATTAATCAAATTAGTTTAAAGTTTTTGAACATTTGAGATATCGTGTCTCTATCGATATCCAAATTCTATCAGTATCCAAATGTACACAAACTAGATCAAATCACGATATTACTACTTTTGAAATAAAATTTTAAAAAATCGACAAACATTTTGTTTTCGTATAATATATATATATATATATTTATTTATTTATCATGAGAATCTCATTTTCTACATCACATTTCGTCCTTAGAGGAAGAGATAATCATATTTTACTTGAGAAAATAAATATGCAAATATTCCAAATCTAATTTTGAATTACCAACGTCCACGAAAGTATATATTATATACATATCCATACTTGTATAATAGTAAATATAATTATTTATATTTATCATATAAATAGAAAATTCTCAAAATTTCAAATATAGGTTGATCAAATTTTCTTAGATGTATGACCCATTTGATTATATAATTTTAGTAATGGACATAGATTATATATTATAAAATATCTTTAAAAAACATTATTTTTATTTAATATTATATAATTTTCAAACATAAACACAACAACTTTATTAGAGTAAATACATTTCCAATAATATTTCACTTTTAGTGGAATCATCTATTATAATAATAATTTTGTCTCTATATCTCAATTTAAGTATGAGATAAGAAACAATGACATTCTATCCAACCATATGTCTATTTCTCGTTATATAGGACTGATTCAGCAAACGACAAACATGCACATGTTTCAGCACGATTATGTATTTTCCAATATCAATATTTTTTTTATAGTTCTATGGATATTTATCTCCCGTTAAATAGGAGAGAAAATTTTCATTTTGTTCCATCAATGTTATTTTCACACTTTATAATACACCTTCTACAATTGACGTTTGATAATATCAAAGAGTTTCAAACCATATGTAAGAAAATATGATGAACTCACGCATGTCAAAGGACTATACTATATAGTTTTTATGAGAAACTCTTATGATACTCATGTTGTAGTCTTGTTGAGTTTTATAGCAGGTCAGTTTGTTACTATATTCTCCAACATATAACGCGACTGACTTTAATACTACATATTAATGACTTCACATCATATTTAATTTATTACAAATGAATATTAAAATCATAAAAACCATAACAATACAAAAATCCTTAGATTAATTAAAATGTTCTCCAGATTAGCAAACGAAACTCTAACTGGATAAAATCTATGAAAAAACAAACTTATAAAAAAAATTGGCAGATCAGCAAACTTATAAATAAATCTGTCATCAAATTTGACAGACCAACAGACTAATAACTAAGTCTGTCATTAAGATTGGCAGACCAACATAATAATAACTAATTTTTCCATCAAAAATAGTAGACTAGTAGACTAATAACAGTTTGCCATAGAAATCCAAAGACTAGCCAACTAATAACTAAGTTCGCCATCAAAATTGGCAGACTATGGCCAAGCAACAGTAATCTAGCAAACTAATAACAAAGTCTGCCATTAAATTTGTAGACTAGAAGACTAAAAACAATGCCTGCCACTCAATTGTAGCAAACTAGCAAACTAAACTCTATGTATGTAAAATCTTTAATTAAACGAAAACTTGCCAAAAAAAATTAGCAGACTAATAATTAATAATTAAGTATGCCATCAAAATTGGTAGACTATGGCCAAAAAATGACAGATTAGCATATTAAAAACAAAAGTTTGTCATTTAATTATTTAATTTGTAGAGTAGTAGACTAATATCAAGATCTGCAATTTATGTAAAGTGTCTGACATTTAAATGAAAGGCTAAAAAAGAAAAAAGATTACTGGAATCTTTAAAATCTCATTAGATCATTTTAGCTATTTACAATATTTTTAAGGTTGTTGGAACCAATCACCCTTTTTAAATTGTGGCAAATCGGTAGTATGAATTAACAATCTTTCGCTTCGATAAAAAAAATTATCAATTTTTTTTTTTTTTGCTAGATCATGTTGTAATTACTATAACAATATATAATAATAACAATTCACAACCATAAATAATAACTATCTGATGATCTACTGATAAGTACTAATGAAGGATGACATGAGTTACATGACCTTAACAAAGACTTGTTAGACATTTATAATATAATTATATATATTAGTGAATATCAAAGATTCTTCTTCTGCTTCTGGGTATAGATGTAATCAACATGAGCAACCAAACTCCTCCTCATTAAACAATCTTCTTCTTCGGCACCACAGTTCTCTTCTGCCACTTCATCCAATTTCCCTTCTATTTCCTTCTCCTGTCAAATAATCATACATTACAATGTCGTCTAATATTATTTGAAAACCATTTACCATTTTTGTAACGTATATTTGTTATGTTAAAATATTCTGAAAATTATAGGAGTTCTGGTATGTAAATACACTTTTTGATCATTACACCATGCTCGATTTAAAGCATATTCCAACTGTTCATTTTCACATGATCCTCCGATTCTTATTAACTAAGGTCCTACTTTTAAACTGCAGAATCCCATATATGAAATTTATTTGGGCTTTTGTCCATATTGGGACTTACGAAGCTCAAATCCAATTCTAGTTGTTTAGGGTTTTTAGGTTTTGAGATTGTTTTTGGGATTAATTGTGCTAATATCTCTTATTTATTAAAAGAGATGATAATTTTTTAAAAAAATATTTAATTTGATAATTAATTACATGACTCACAATCTCTGTATTGACACTCATTATGACTCTTTAAAAAATAATATAAAAACCCTTATCTTAAAAGAGTAATCTAAATATCTTAAAATCAATACTGGTATACCATAAAAATATGTTTTTGTCTATATAAATAGGAAATCATCTTCATCTCAAAATCTCATATATATTAAAATGGAAGATAATTTTCTAAAAGAAATTTTTAGTTTGTAATAATTTACCTAATATGTCATTAACAAATATTACTATATTATATCATTTATCTAAATAAAAAATATTACATTAATAATTTAAATATACACACATAATCGTTTAAAAAATATTACAAAAATCTTCTCAAATATAGCATCAAAAAACTATAAATGTAATATATACGATCATAACATTTAAAATGAATAATTTAAACATTTTTAGTATTTGAAATAATATAAACTAATAGATTTTAAATTTGAAATATATTTATAAAATTTAGATTATTATTTATTAATTATCTTAGTTAATAAATAAATCTAACATATATTTTAATTATCTATACATATTTATTTTAAATTGTCCTAGTTACAAAATAAATAATAATATGTTTATTACGTTTTGTATTATATAATTATATATTTTTCTATAATGTCATCACACTTTTACTTCGATATTTATATATTTATATTTGTCTACATATTTCATAATCATTATTTAAAAATTTATATAATGGTATATAAAATTTAAGTTATACTACCTGAATTTTGAAATTATATTATATAATCGCGCATAACACTGGACATCATCTAGTTATTAATGTAAATCTTTTATAAAAATATGAAATTTATTTACTTTTCTCTTTTCAAATGAGCACATATTTCAACTTATCTTTGAAACGTGCATGAAACTACATGTACGCATGTATGGTTGTGTTTACGCATAGATATGTATGTGAGAATCAGACTAACCAAGTTAAATGATTCGGCCGGAATAATCGTGATAGAGGCGGGAAAGGCCGGGTCAGGGCGGGCAGTGCATATTAGCATGGAGCAAAGGAGGAGAGCTATTGTAAGCAGCGTCGAAACGTTTGCCATTTTTGTGATCTATTTTGTTTTCAAGGGAGAGAGTTGCGTTATAGAGAGGAGTTGACACAACTCAATATTTATAGCCAAATTTGGTTCATAACTATTTTGGTTTTCTTATCATTTAAATAATGTTTGTAAAACCGAAAAACGGGATATTATCGCACGTTGATAAATGATAACCTCAAGATTTGTATAATTAAACAAAAGAAAAAGCGAGTATATCTGTAAATATGGAGTTTGGTGGACTCGTTTGACTCATGGAATCGGGAGTGGGAGAAAAAAATTGAATATATTATACATTGTGGTAATGGTGTTATGGGACCAAACCCACAAGAAAACAAATTTAAGATATAGTCGTAGCGTCAGCGTGTATGAAACGTGGGATGATAAAGTGATAATCATCCACTTCTTAAAAGCACTGAGTCCAAATTAAGTCAAAAGTTTAAATCGCGTTAATATTAATATTTGACCACCAATACAAGAAATATATATTCACACTATGCCAATGTATGTAATCATAAGGTACATAGTTAATTTTTGTCGACGTGAATAAACAAGCCATCAATAAATACTTTTTGTTATCTTAGTCGAGTGTGTATCGTTCATTTTTCCATTTCCACACGAGAAATCGAACCATATTTGCTGTTACTGACTTTTTAAAAAGATTTCCCATAAAAAAATCAACTCCAATCAGCCATCATTAATAGATTAAATAATAGAATTACAATTATAAGGTGGTAGTATAACTTTAGGAGTGGACATTGAGCGGACATCCGGAAAAATTTTACTATTAGCGATCCGCTCCGCTCTGTTACGGATAGTTAATATTCGGTAAATCTGGATATCCGAAGTTTTTACTAATATTTGCGGATATCTGATGACTCTGAATTTTCATGGATTTTACATATTATTTAGCGTCAATTCTGAGGTCTTTAGGCGTGCATACATCACATTTATAGTTGATTTTAGTAAGTTTGTGATTTTTAGGACTTTTGCATTAGAATTTGCATATGCACGCATTTTGGAGATTTTTCATGACTTTCAGGAGTTGTCGGGAAGGATTTGTGAGATTTCATAAAAACAGTACTTAACGTGGAATAGAGTAGCACTTAGCGTGGAATGGACTGGCACCAAAACTGGATCTATCTCCAATCTGTCTGGATCGATCTCACCACTCACTTAGATCGATCCCACCACTCACTCAGATCGATCTCGAACATCACTCAGATCGATCTCACGACTTCATGATGGATCGATCTCACAGCCTCATATCGATCGATTTGAGATCGATCTCACCAGCTTAGATCGATCCCATCTCATCACGGATCGATCTCCACCCTCACCTTANCTCTATCTCTCTCTCCCTCTCTCTCTCTCTCTCTCTCTCTCTCTCTCTCTCTCTCTCTCTCTCACTCTCTTTCAAAGAAACTTGTGAAATTTCTGAAGAAGCAAAGGAAGTGCATGAAACAAAAGCTGACCTAAGTTTGGATCTATCATAACCTAAAGACTGGATTGATACTGCACTCAAACCAGATTGATCCCACATTCGCCTGGATCGATCTCAGGTACTCAACTTCAGGATTGATCCCACTCTCAAACGCGTCTCAGGTTCGATCGATCTCGACCCTTACGTCCAAGCTCTCAACACTTTAGATCGATCACACACAAGCTCAAGCTCCGATCTGACCAACTCATTTCCGGATGGCACCTGAACCAAGGCCCAAGTTCCAAGACAATAATTAGCTTTTTGTCTCTAGTGCGTATTAAGGCTTTTCTCTGAACACTATAAAAGTCCTAATTCGCCTCCCTTTCCAAGAGCTTAGTTTTTCTTTTCTTTTTAGGTTTTAGTCTTAGGTTTTCATTTTCTTTGTTGTTCTTCATGTTTTTGGTGTAAGAACCAGATTTCTTTTAAGTTTCAAGTTAATCTATTGTTTTTCCTTTACTTTCTTGCTTAGCTTTAGGTTGTTGTTTAGTTGGTGATTGTTGATTTTCGTTTTAAGCTTTTAGTCTCCTGTTTTAAGTTTGTTCTTCATTTCTGTTTTACTGTTTCATTGCTGTTCTTAGTTTCTGGGTTTGTGTTCTTGGTGTTCTTCATCTATTTAACCTTAGATATGCATGTTTAGCCTTGAAGTTATGATTTATGTTTTCTCTGCTTCTACTCCGATGAGTAGTGAGTAGTTCATCAAGTTCGTGAGGATGGGGTAGACTAGGGTTGAAGTCCTGATTCCACCTTAGTACCTAAGTTGTTTGTCTTTAGATCCCTTCTGTTTCAGCTACTTGTAATGCTGATTTGTATTTCATCCTGGGAAAGACTCAAAACCCGCTTTTAGGCCCTTGAACACCTGACGGTGATTCATTGAAGGTGTCCGGAACTAGGTGATTTCAGAGATTCGTTTCCCCTTCTAAGGGATTAGTTATTTGGGAAACTTATTGACTATAGTAGATTGTTGTTCATTCCTGCTTAGTAGTTACTGTCTATGACGGAAGTTGAGTCTGTGATTGCTTTGCTTGAAATTGATTGCCAAGGGATTGGAATTGGTTGCTTATGTTGCTACTGTCTAGGGGTTAGCTCATTGTATGAGTTATGTTAGATACTTAGGTAGTTCAGGATGGACCCTTAGTCAATTACCCTTGTCCTCATGAACTGCTTCACATTGTTTACATCTTTTACTCTCTTTGCTTTTACTCTGTTTTTACATCTTAGTCTTTTATGCTTCTTTTTATGTTTATGCACTTTACTTCCAGCATGTTCACTGCACTTAGGACCTTTTAGAAAAACCACCCCTTTTACTACTTAGCTTGACTATAAAGCATCCATTGCATTCCAGATTGATTAATGCACTCCCATTTGGATTGATAACCCATCTATACTACACTGATGGGTAATTGATACCCAATAGGATCGAAAATCCTACTAACAATTTGGCGATGTTTCCATTTGGGTGTTGCTTACTATATTCTGGATTTTGGATCTTTTGAGATCAAGCTCCTTTTTTTTACTTTACTGATTTATGTTTCATCCTTGTTAGTGTATTTCAGGTGTTTTACTTGCACATGGAGAACATTAACAACGTTAACCAGCAGACCATTGGTGCGGGTGACAACCTGAACATTCACACACAACGCTATGGAATCAACCCTCCTGCTGTACAAAACAGTACTTTTGAGATCAAGCACAGCTTGATAGTTATGGTTCAAGGGAATAGGTTCCATGGATTACCACTGGAGGTTCCACTAGACCACTTGGATGAGTTTGACAGACTCTGCAGTCTCACCAAGATTAATGGTGTGAGTGAGGACACAATTAAGCTACGTATATTTCCCTTCTCGTTGGGTGACAAAGCTCGTTAATGGGAAAATCGCTTTCTCATAATTCCATCACCTCCTGGAACGACTGCAAGACGGCATTTCTGGAAAAATTCTTCTCAAACTCAAGAACGGCATTGACTTCGCAATGACATATCTGGTTTTGCACAGAGGAATGTTGAGACATTCTGAGAAGCTTGGGAGAGGTTCAAAGGGTACACGTTGCAATGCCCACACCATGGATTTAGCAATGCATCCCTCCTTAGTACTCTCTATAGAGGTGCTCTCCCCAAGATCAGGATGTTACTTGATACAACAAGCAATGAGAGCATCCTGAACCAAACTGTTGATGATGGTTGGGAGCTAGTTGAGAACTTAGCACATTCTAAAGGCAACTACATTGACGACTATGATAGCATTCCATGGGGCATCACTGCTTCTGAAGCCAAAACACAGAGGGACCTCAATGCTCTAAGTAAGAAGTTAGATAAGTTACTCCTTTCACAGCAGCATCAAGTTCACTTCATACGTGACGCAAAGCACGTTCAGCTCCAAGGTGGGATGACTGATCCACAAGAGGGGATTAGTTACATTCAGAACCAAAGGGACTACTACAACAGGTTTGTCAACCACAACAACAATGTCGCACATCCTCAAGATCCAGTTTATCCACCTCACCACCAACAACAAGCTAAGCCCTTCATCAACTATGCTAAAAATCGTGGTTTCCTTCAAAATATGTACCAACAAGGTAGTTTTCAACAACAACTGCAAGTTGGTGTTCCTCCAGGTTTCCCCACCAAGAAACCTTCTACTGCATCTTCAAACATTAAAGCAATACTGCAGCAAATTCTACAAGGTCAGGCTAACAACGCTATGGAAACTTCGAAGAAACTTTATGAATTGAAAACGCATATTTCTTTCTCATACAATGACCTCCATCAGAAGTTTGATGCTATGAACTCAAGGGTTACTGCTTTGGAGGGCAAGTCTTCTTCCACTTCTGTTTCTAGTCCTACCATAAACGGACAACGTCCTGGCAAATCAATTCAGCACCCAAATGAGTATGCACATGTCAATGTTATCTTCTTAGGCGGTACCCCTGACTTTTCTTCCCACCCTTGTCCTACTCACATCACTGAGGACCGTGTTGCTCAAGTTTGGGGGGATTTGAGCCTACATGGAGCTGAAAATGCAGATTTTAGAAATACTGATTCTTTGACATGGACAAACCCAGAGTTAGCTGCCAGAGTCAAGCCTGGTCTTAGTGAAAAGTTATCTGCTTCAAAGGAGAGGATAACACCCTTTGTTCCATCACCATATATTCCAAAGTTTCCATACCTTTCAAGGTTCAAGAAGGAGATAACAGAGAAGTACCCAACAATCTTTGAAAGTACAAGAAAGATGGTGAAACTTAAGGAGTGTTGGTACCAAATGATGAATGCAACGCCTTAATAGCAGAAAAGTAAGACGATCCTGGTTCATTCACTCTACCATGCTCACTAAGCTCCCTGGCCTTCAAAAATTGCCTATGTGATTTAGGGGCATCCATTAACTTGATGCCTCTCTCCACTGCCAACAAGCTGGGATTCAATGAATTTAAAGCTTCTAATATAACTCTATTGTTAGCAGATAGATCCACTAGGTATTGGTACTCTGGAAAATGTACCCATGAAGATTGGGAGTGTAGAGATATCCATAGACTTTGTGGTGTTGGATATGGACAAGGAACCAAAGGATCCACTAATCTTGGGAAGACCATTCTTAGCTACGGTTCGAGCTGTTATCAACGTTAAGAAAGGCAATATCAGGTTGAACATAGGGAATTGTCCAAAGATGATCTTCAACATCAAGGACAAGACAAAGAATCCTACAATCCAAGGTCAACTATTCTCTATCAAGGAGATGAATGAGGACAATCATGAGGACGAGTACTCAATCAGTGTTTCACTAGATTATGAGCTTATAAAGGATCCAAACAAGATTTGAGAGCATACAAAAGCATTTGGGGTTGTCAAGGAACCAGATGCAGGAGTTTCTGCAGTTGTCAAGGAATTGTGAGATTTCAGAAAAGCAGTACTTAACATGGAATGGAGCAGCACTTAGCGTGGAATGGACTGGCACCAAAACTAGATCTATCTCCTTTCTACCTAGATCGATCTCACCACTCACTCAGATCGATCCCACCACTCACTCAGATCGATCTCGAACATCTCTCAGACCGATCTCACCACTTCATATTGGATCGATCTCACAACCTCATCTTGATCGATTTGAGATCGATCTCACCAGCTCAGATCGATCCTATCTCATTACGGATCGATCTCCACCCTCACCTTATATCGATCTTTCTTTCTCTCTCTCTCTCTCTCTCTCTCTCTCTCTCTCTCTCTCTCTCTCTCTCTTTCAAAGAAGCTTGTGAAATTTCTGAAGAAGCAAAGGAAGTGCATGAAACAGAAGCTGAGCTAAGTTTGGATCTATGACAACCTGAAGACTGGATCGATCCCGCACTCAAACCAGATCGATCCCACACTTGCCTGGATCAATCTCAGGGTACTCAACTTCAAGATCGATCCCACTCTCAAACGCGTCTCAGGTTGGATTGATCTCGACCCTTACGTCCAAGCTCTCAACAGTTTAGATCGATTACGCATAAGCTCAAGCTCCAACCCGACCAACTCAATTCCGAATAGCACCTGAACCAATGCCAAAAATCCAAGACAATGTTTAGCTTTTTGTCTCTAGTGCGAATTAGGGCTTTTCTCTGAACACTATAAAAGTCCTAATTCGCCTCCCTTTCCAAGAGCTTAGTTCTTCTTTCCTTTTTAGGTTTTAATCTTAGGTTTTCATTTTCTTTGTTCTTCTTCATGTTCTTGGTGTAAACACCAGATTTCTTTTAAGTTTTAAGTTAATCTACTATTTTTCCTTTACTTTCTTGCTTAGCTTTTGGTTGTTGTTTAGTTGGTGCTTGTTGATTTTCGTTTTAAGCTTTTAATCTCATGTTTTAAGTTTGTTCTTCATTTCTGTTTTACTGTTTCATTGTTGTTCTTAGTTTCTGGGTTTGTGTTCTTGGTGGTCTTCATCTGTTTAACCTTAGATTTGCATGTTTAGCCTTGAAGTTATGATTTCTGTTTTCTATGCTTCTACTCCCATGAGTAGTGAGTAGTTCATCAAATTCCTGGGGATGGGGTAGACTAGGGTTGAAGTCCTGATTCCACCTTAGTACCTAAGTTGTTTGTCTTTAGATCCCTTCTGTTTCACCTACTTGTAATGTTGATTTGTATTTCATCTTGGGAAGGACTGAAAAATCCGCCTTTAGGCTTTTCAACACCTGGCGGTGATTCATTGAAGGTGACTGGAACTAGGTGATTTCAGAGATTCGTTTCCCCTTTTAAGGGATTAGTTATTTGGGAAACTTATTGACTATAGTATATTGTTGTTCATGTCTGCTTAGTAGTTACTGTCTATGATTGGAGTTAAGTCTGTGATTGCTTTGCGTTAAATTGATTGCCAAGGGCTTGGAATTGGTTGCTTATGTTGCTATTTTCTAGGGGTTAGCTCATTGTATGAGGTATGTTAGGTACTTAGGTAGTTCAGGATGGACCCTTAGTCAATTACCCTTGTCCTCAGGAACTGTTTCACATTGTTTACATCTTTTACTCTCTATGCTTTTACTCTGTTTTTACATCTTAGTCTTTTATGCTTCATTTTATGTTTATGCACTTTACTTCCAGCATGTTCACTGCAGTTAGGACCATTTAGCAAAACCACCTCTTTTAATACTTAGCTTGACTTTAAAGCATTCATTGCAATCCAGATTGATTAGTTCACTCCCAGTTGGATTGATATCCCATCTATACTACAATGATGGGTAATTGATACCCAATAGGATCAAAAAATCCTGCTATCAATATCCACCCGATCCCCTCCGTTTTTCAAATATTTAAGAAATTCATAAGAATAACAAAAAATATTTTAAAACCTAGAAATTAGAGAAAAAATTATAGGAGGGAGAGAGATCGACAATAAAATTTCATAAAACTAATCTATAATATGTCTTATACCAATATAATATATATATATATATATAATATTATAATAACTATAAGTCAAAATTTTGATCAGATTAGATATCCCATCTTTCAAAAAAATAATATTATATTTGCTCCAGTTTTACAGATACAACATTTTACTATTTATTTTGCTTTACAATTTTACGAATATTCGGATTTTTGGATCGAAGTGGATCTAACAGATACTTACCTAGACCTAAATATAACTATACTTTTTCATATAAATAAATATTATATAAAATAGAGATATTATACCCTTAAATATTTGAGATTTGATAAAAATAAGAGCGTTAACAGATGACAGACAATGAAAAGTTAATGTGTTGTTGCAAATGCTCTAACACCTTCTATAAAGAGGGATACTAGGCTGCATCGTTGGTGGCCATTTACTTTTGAAGCACAATTTTTTTTTTTTTATAACTCATGCAGCATGATATTTGGAATATTCTAAATATTTTTATTATTATTTATTTTAATATTTATCTAGTTTATTTGTTATTGTCTTCATGGGTTTGTAATAGATTTTAGGTGTCATGGTTTTATTATAAAAAGCATATTAGGCCTATTGTATTTTGACGATTTTGATTGATTAATAAAACTTTTGCTTTTAAGAGAAGAGAATTCTTGTTCCATAATTCGATAGGTCTTGAGAGATCTCAACGAAGCTAAGAAGGCTTAATTTATTCGAGGATTCTCCGACTAAACGAATAACCTTGCAAACTCTATTTTTCTGGGTATTCATAGAATCAACAGATCTCTAGTTTTATCCCTAGAAGTTTCCACTTCTACATCAACTGATATCAGAGCATGTTTCTTTGATTTCTTAATCGAAGAACGATTCCGGATGTCATGATGATTGGTCGTTGCTACACTTTCGAGAACGAAAGTTCTTTTGCCAAAAGAGAAGAGAACCATGAGATTTACAAAGAGATCTATGGTGATTCGATCTACGAAACATACGAATATGATGTTGAGGTGATCGATTTCATCATTAAAAAAGATTCTTTTGAGAATATGATTCGTGCAAAAAGCATGAAAAATCTGATTAGTGAAAAATATGTACAAAATCGGATCTGTGAAGATATTGTGCAAAATCGGATCCGTGTAAAATTCGTAAAAAATTCGGTTCGCGCAAAATTTATATAGCAGTCGGTTCGTCAAATCAAGGGCAGAAGAAGAATTTTGAAGAGAGAATCCTAATAAAGTTCGAGGACGAATCTTTCTTGACCGGCGAGACCTGATGCATCGTGATATTTGTAATATTCCAAATATCCTAAAATATCTTTGTTGTTATTTATTTTAGTATTTATCTAGTTTGTTTATTATTATCTTTATGGGTTTTTAATAACTTTTAGGGTTTTATATGGTTTTATTATAAATAGCCCATTAGGCCTATTGTATTATGAAGATATCTATTGATTGATAAAGTTTTTGCTTTTAAGAGAAGAGAATTCTCATTCCTTAATTCGGAAGGTCTAGAGAGATCTCAACGAATCTAAAAAGACTTGATTCATTCGGCGATTCTCAAACTAAAGGAATAATCTTGCAAACCCTATTTTCGGGTATACATAGAATCAATGGATCTCTAGTTTTATCCCTATAAGATTATGCTTCTACATCAGTTCGTATAAGAGCTTGTTTCTTTGATTTCTTAATCGAAGAACGATTTCAGATGTCATGTTGATTGGCAGTTGCTACACTCCCGAGGCCAAAAATCCTTTTGTCGCGAGAGAAGATAACCATGAGGTCTACAAAGAGATCTATGGTGATTTGATCTACAACATATACGAAGATAATGTTGAGGTGATCGATTTCTTCATCAAAGAAGATTCTTTTGAGAATCTGATTCGCGCAAAAAGCGTGCAAAATCCGATTAGTGCAAAATTCGTGCAAAATCAGATCATTGAAGATATTGTGCAAAATCGGATCCGTGCTAGATTCGTACAAAATTTGGTTTGTGCAAAATTCGTACAGAAGTCGGTTCGTGCAAATCAAGGACATAAGAAGAATATTTTTGGGAAGAGAATCCTAATAAAGATTCGAGGACGAATCATTCTTGACCGATGAGACCTGATGCAACGTGATATTTGGCATATTCCATATATCCCTAAAATATCTTTGTTTTTATTTATTTTAGTATTTGTCTTGTTTATTTGTTTTATTATAAATAACCTATTAGGTCTATTGTATTCTGAAGATTTTGATTGATTAATAATTTTTTTGCTTTTAAGAGAAGAGAATTCTCGTTCCTTAATTCGGTAGGTCTTAACAGATCTCAACGAATCTAAGAAAGCTTGATTTATTCGGCGATTCTCAGACTAAACGAATAATTTTGCAAATCCTAGTTTCTCGGGTATTCATAGAATCAACGGATCTGTACTTTTATCCCTAGAAGCTTCTCCTACATCAGTTGGTATCAGAGCTTGTTTCTTTGATTTCAGAATCGAAGAAGGATTTCGGATGTCATGTCCATTGGCAGTTGCTACGCTTTCGAGGACGAAAGTCCTTTTGCATAAAGAGAAGAGAACCATGAGATCTACAAAGAGATCTATGGTGATCCGATCTACGACATATATGAAGATGATGTTGAGGTGATCGATTTCATCATTAAAGAAGATTCTTTTGAGAATATGATTCGTGCAAAATTGAATATGTGAAGATATTGTGCAAAATCATATACGTGCAAAATTCGCAAAATTTGCAAAATTCGGTTCGTTAAAAATTCGTACAGAAGTCGGTTCGTGCAAATCAAGGGCAGAAGAAGAATTTTGAAGAGAGAATCCTAATAAAGATTCGAGGACAATTTTTCTTGACCGGCGAGACCTGATGCATAGTGATATATGTAATATCTCAAATATCCTAAAATATCTTTGTTGTTATTTGTTTTATTATCTATCTACTTTATTTATTATTATCTTTATGGATTTTTAATATATTTGGAGTTTTATTATAAATAGTCCATGAGGCCTATTGTATTATAAAGATTTTTATTGATTGATAAAGTTTTTGCTTCTAAGATGAGAGAATATTTGTTCTTTAATTTGGTGGGTCTAGAGAGATCTCAACGAATCTAAAAATGCTTGATTTATTCGGCGATTCTGAGACTAAAGGAATAATCTTGCAAGCCCTACTTTCCACGTATTCATAGAATCAACGGATCTCTAGTTTTATCCATAGAAGCTTATGCTTCTACATCAGTTTGTATCAGAGCTTGTTTTTTTTATTTCTTAATCGAAGAACGATTTCGGATGTCATGTTGATTGGCAGTTGCTACACTTTCGAGGCCGAAAATCCTTTTGTCGAGAGAGAAGAGAACCATGAGATCTATGGTGATCTGATCTACAACATATACGAAGATAATGTTGAGATGATCGACTTCGTCATCAAAGAAGATTCTTTTGAGAATCCGATTCGTGCAAAATATGATTAGTGCAAAATCGGATATGTGAAGATATTGTGCAAAATCGGGTCCGTGCTAAATTCGTACAAAAATTTGGTTCATGCAGTCGGTTCGTGCAAATCAAGGACATAAGAATAATATTTGTGGAAAGAGAATCCTAATAAAGATTTGAGGACGAATCATTCTTGACCGACGAGACCTGAGGCAGCGTGATATTTGGCATATTCCAAATATCCCTAAATTATCTTTGTTTTTATTTATTTTAGTATTTATCTAGTTTATTTGTTTTATTATAAATAGCATATTAGGCATATTATATTATGAAGATTTTGATTGATTACTAAAGTTTTTGCTTTTAAGAAAAGAGAATTCGCGTTCCTTAATTCGGTAGGTTTTGAGATATCTCGACGAATCTAGGAAGGCTTGATTGATTCGGTGATTCTCAGACAAAACGAATAATCTTGCAAATCCTAGTTTCTTGGGTATTTATAGAATCAACGGATCTCTACTTTTATCCCTAGTTTTTCAATTTGAAATCTTACAAATCCTAGTTTTTCTTCTTAACCACCACTGGATTCGCGAGCCAGTCGGGGTACCTAACTTCTGTTATCGACCCGAGTTTGAGGAGTTTCTTGACTTCTTTGTTAACCGCATTGGCGCGTTCAGGACCCAATCTCCGTCTTCTCTATTTGACAGGTTTAAAGGTTGGGTCGAAGTTAAGTTTAATTGTGACATGTTACATTGATGTTGATTCCTGGCATGTCTTTTGCGGTCCAAGAGAATGTATGGTGGTTCTTCTTCAAAAAAGCTATGAGTTGCGCTTTTAAGGGATCACAGAGGTTAGCACCGATCTCAACACAACATTTAAGAAATTTCTCGTCTAAGCATACTGAAACGACATGTTCGCAGGTTGGTTCACGCTTTGCCTCCAAGGTTTTGGCCCCCCGTAATTGCCAGAATGTCTCCGCTTGATCTTGTTTTGTGGCATTTTCGATGGAGCTTTTTTGCCTCTTATTCTCGGTGATGGTTCTCATCGTTGCGCTTTTTTGTTTTCGTTTGGGAGCGAGGCATACTTGTAATATCCTCTGATTTCCTTAGATCGATTCGATTCCAAAAGGAGTCGAGAATTTAAGACAGTAGTGGTACATGGATGCTACTTCCTGTATAGATTTCAACCACGGGACCCCCATGAGGACGTTATAGGAAGCCGGGAAATCCACTACCAGAAACTCTATGTTTTTACAATGTTTCTAGCTTTAACCATGAGGTTAATTGAGCTGAGAGTAACTGTGGTATCACCAGAGAATCCTAATAGTGAGAAAGGAATTTCTGATATCTCAGAGAGTCCGATTTTCATTCTTTCAAGAGTATTTTTGAAGATGATATTTGTTGAGCATTCGGTGTCGATTAACACCCTTGCGACATCGATATCGTGTATCGTTAATTCAATGACGAGAAGATCATTACAAGGGTTTTCCCGGGCGGCCGTTGCTTTATCCTTGAAAGAGATGATAAGATTATTTGTCAAATAAGACATACCTTTTTTTGAGTGATATGCGGTTTGACGTGAAAGAAATCTCAAAGCCCCTCCTTCTAGCGCCAAACTATGGGAACTGAAATTCGCATTTCTGATTTCTGTTAGTTATGGAAAATTATAGAGAAAACTCTAACTTTCTAGAGATCCCAGATTTCTGTGAGTCCAACACGAGCAAGATCAGAGTATGAAAATAACTTGTACGGAAATGAATCTAAGAGTACAAAAAGAGGGAAAAGAAATTTTATCTCGAATCTCGTGAGCGTGTTACAATCAAGCAATAGCCTCGACAATAAGAACAATCGGTGAATATCCTAGAACTAACGACAGAGACTGAATAACCTAATTGAGTCGCAGGTCACTAGCAAGAACGGAAAAGTAATCTAAAACCCTAAGTTTTTTGGTAAGGAGAATGCAATCTATCCCATCTCTTCTTCCTTATCTCTCTTATATAGGCTTCATGGTTGGTCCGTATTCCTTTTCGGTCTCTGTTCTTTCTACAGAAATCTTCTTTTTCTTCTCCGAAAACATTCATTTTCTTCATTCTTTCCATTTCTTTATGGCTTTCGGAACAAGTTGTGACCGTCATCGTACTTGGGCCGAATTTTCACCTAGAATTGTAAGTGGGCCGTTTATTGCATTTTAGGCCTCATCGAGCCGTTATGCGGTTTAGGCAATTTTATAGATTCCTGTCGGAGAATTGGTCTTTTGTATGACGATGTGATACAGAATTCGCAATAAGTTAGCCGTTACCACTTCGTATGATTAAATGGCACGAATTCGTTTGCACGACTGTTCTGGAGAATGATACTTTTGATCGTATAGTCGAGATAATCATCTGTGTTTTAAGTTAGCCGTCATCGTTTTATACGATTGAATCTTATATGAAAGGATTTCATGATTCTTCCGCCAACCGTAAGGAATAATCGTATAATTGTGGTTTTCAAGATAACCGTTTACACGATGACCTCAACATTTATACGGAGTGAAAAAAATTTACGATTTTAGTCGCAGACTTCCAATGGAACCTCAGAATGATACAAAACAAGATACTAGAGGTTCGAGAGAAAATCAACTCGCCAACTGGCGAGCTGAATTTAAGAGAATCTGGCGAGCTGAATGTGTGTTATTCAGCTCGCCAACTGGCAAGCTGAATTTGCGAGATTTAGCTCGCCAATTGGTGCGCTAAATTTGCAAGATTTAGATTGCCAGTTGGCGAGCTAAATAACACACATTCAGATCTCCTACTAGCGAGCTGGATTTACGAGATTCAACTTTCCGGTTGGCGAGTTGTATGTGTAACATTCAACTCACTAACTGGCGAGCTGAAAATGTGACGTTCAACTCGCCAACTGGCAAGCTGATCGTGCGTTTAGAATTTGTGTTCTCGTATGTCTTTTAAATAAAGCTTGGAACCTGAGACGTTTATAAAAAAAATTGGCTTACTTGTCGTTG
The DNA here is from genome assembly GCA_900406425.1 of Iberis pinnata. NCBI lineage: Eukaryota > Viridiplantae > Streptophyta > Magnoliopsida > Brassicales > Brassicaceae > Iberis > Iberis pinnata. The sequence continues at coordinate 1,954 of OVBE01001988.1, read as the reverse complement.
TTCCGATAAGTATTTGTCGTGGTCTTTAGCTTTCCACGAAATTTGGCCGTAAACAAACCATCTTGCCTCGTTAAAACATTAGTGATAGGAAAACCAGGTGCGACAAAACCTTCTCGACTAAGGAGAAAAATGTACAGAGGTGGTTGCCTAACTGTTCGGCTTCCATTGCGTGTTTCCTCCGAAACGAATTTCTGGAAGTTTCATAACTTTGGCTAAAACATGTTATGTCGATTGGGATTGCTCAGGTGTTTTCGTATTTCTCTGTCGTTGGTTCCGATTGTACAATTTTTTACCCCAACAATGTGTGGCACCACTGTCAAGCAACCAGTCATTGGAGTTTGGTGTTTTTGTGGATTAATTTGCACGAGGCTTCCATGGAGTCGAGGAATGCTGACTGTTTTGACCAGGAAGTTAAGGAAAACGTCTCGCACTACGTCTCGCACTGTGACCATAAGTACCCCAAAGTTGGCATTTTCCTTGATATCCAAGAGACTGTTTGGACTTCTCAAACCTATTGTTGTTGGCGTTGTTGTAGTGTGGTGCATATTGTTGACTGGTATGAGGCTGGAAATTAGAGCGTTGAGATTGGCGAGGCTGGAAATTATGGGAGCTCATGTTTGCAACATTGGCTATTACGGGAATGGAAACAACAAAAGTGATGAGAAGATTGGCCTCTTGATTAAGAAGATTTTCCTGAACTTCTGGGATGGAGGATGGAGTTTCACGACTCTCAAGCTGATCCACAGCAGACTTATAGTCATCTTGAAGGCCTTGGTAGATGCATTCAAGTTGATCTTCATGATCAAGTGATTTTCCCAGAAGTGCAAGTTGATCGAACTTCGCACTAAGAGTTTGTAGGTAGTCATCGATAGTCTTTGTACCTTTGTGAATCTGTTTGAGGTGTTGTTTAAGTTGTTTGATGTGACCCTTTCTTGGTTTTGCAAAGATGTTTTCAAGAGTATTTTAGATGTCGGCAATAGTGGTAGCCTCAGAAACCAATGGCTGAACGGCAACAGAGATCTCGCCAATAAGTCCACTGTCAAGAAGCTTATCATGTCTCATCCACAGAGTATATCTTGGATTAGTGACTGTTTGTCCATTGGTGACAACAGTTTGAGCAGTGATGGATGAACCATAGAGATGATTGGCCAAGTCATAGCCATCGAGAAGGGCATGGACTTGACGTCTCCACATCATGTAGTTGGTGGAGGTAAATCGTGTGATATTTGTCATAGTGACATTGAGAATTGTGGTGGCAGATGTATCGATTAATTCAGCAATGTTGTTTAGCCATTGTGAGAGAAACTATAAGAAGAAGACAAGCGACTAAGGGAGAGAGAAGAAAAAATAGGTATTTCAAATCTTGAGACTCTGATACCATTTAAGTTTAAGAGTGTCTTATTATATTGTAAAGTATAATGTACAATAAATATATATATATATATAAAGTAGAGATGGGAGTATAGAAAGTAATCTTTAGTTAAAAGTACAGAATATATGATTGGAGCAATCATATCTCAATCATATCCTTAATATTCAATGTCTTTAAATAGGAGACAATCTGAATCTTGCGAAAATATTAATTATACATATAATAAAAAATGGGTTTCATATGATAATATGAAGACACGTGTCTTCTTTCAAATATATAAATGAGCTGCCGATGAAAATATGATATATTTAGCCCAATATATCAAGCCAATTGTCCTCAATTATAAAAACAAAATAATCGAAACATTATCAATAGAACCATCGCGTTTTTTCGTTGACACCTTTTCTAGATTATCCCTAACTATAAATGGATCCTTATCATTAATCGTGAACACTTAATTTTATTTCTTTTCTCATCTTCTACACTGTGAAAGAAGATCCAGCATTGTTAGAGTAGACGTTCGCCGACTGATATACTTGTATTTTAGCATATTTATAGCTTTGTTTTGCATCCATTTTAGGT
>OVBE01001987.1:7505-33024 GCA_900406425.1 Iberis pinnata | reverse complement strand
CAAATCTCTTTGTATTTATCAACCTATAATCATGAAATAGGTGATCAAGCTAATTCATGCATTAAGAACAAATTTAGACAAAGAACCTAATAATTTCAATCCTACAAAGTTAATCCTGACATTCAAACCTGGTTTCTCTAGGAAACCCTAAAACCTAACTAATGAACTACTCAGACATAGCAAAGCAAACACAATTCAATGTCAAAGTAGAACACATAATTGAAATAGATAAAATATATATATTAAGAATAGGGTTCAGAATTTCTTCTTCAAATACAAGGTTCAGGAATTCTTCTCCCAGTAAAAACCCTAAAAATTGCAAAGTAAAAAAGTGTGTAACAAAACCTAAGCTAAAAGGCTTTTATAGTTCTAAAAAGTAAAATAATAAAAATATGGAAATTGGGATAGGATTGAGGACTTTAGTGCAAAATTGGAAAAATTCATATTCTTCTCGGGGCATCTGCCCGATCGATCTCCATCTGCCCGATCGGGAAGATTGCATAAGTGCCCGATCCTTCTTCATTTGCTTGATCTATCTATTTGTCCGAAACTTTCCAGGAACATTTGGTCGATCGGGCACATGTGTTGCCCGACCGTGCACTTCATTTCTCCACTTAGACCATATTCTGAAACTTCTGAAATGCTCTGAAATGTCCTGAAATACTCCTTTAAGCTCCAAAACGACCCGAACACCTAGAATCCTGAAAATACACCAAGTTTGCAAGGAAAACACTCGTAATAATGCAAAATAGCAGACATAAATGCCCACTATTATGCATTAAAACCGAGTAATATCAGTTCACTCCCGAGACGACTCACAACCTCTCAAGGACAGACAAGACCTAAACCCAAATCCCAACAAAAGTGACTAAAAGTGTTAATCTCTAGTACACACCTTTTATACACTTTTCACATCCTAACAGACACCTCAATTTTATTCCTTTGTCCCATGTTTTTCCTAGACGTCTCTCACATACTCTCTTGAACAACTTTTAGAAAACCCTAACCCAATTAAGAACGGCTAAAAGTGTTAATCAGTCTTCCACACTTTTAGCCTCCTTATATACATTCCCAAAACCTAGCAACCCCCTTTCTTTTTCTTTGTTATACCCATAAACGATGTTTCATTTTCTGTTGCTTCTCACATCTTCCATTTTCTCTATATGAAAGCTTATGCATTTTAATATTTACGTCTCTTGAGTTCCCGCTCAATCTTTCTGTGTCACGTCCTGAGCATCCGCCAGCTTTCTTGCATCTCCATGAGATCTGTCTGTGACACCACCTGTGAGTTTGCTTAGATTTCCAGCACTTAAATAAGAGCTTGATATGTTTGTGCAACATCATGAGGTTTGCTCATGTTTCCTGCATCTTCAATCTTGATATGTTTGTGACACGTTATGAGCATATGCTCAGGTTTCCAATCTTTTGTTTCTGCTCAAGATTTCAGTCTTGGTGCTTCTGCTCAGGTTTTCTGCATTCCACTTGATATATGTGCAACATCCTCAGGTTTCCTGAATCTCCACTTGATCTGCTGGTGCAACGTCCTGTGAGTCTGCTCAAGAATTCTTGCATCTGTCTGTACAACATCCTGTGAGTCTGTCTGTGCAGCTTGATCTTTCTGTGCAGCATCATGTAAATCTGTTCAGATTTCCTGCTTCTTCAGTATCTTTAAGTTAGCATATGTTGACTTGACTCATTACTTTAAAAGACTATAGTTGTCATTCAAGCAATCTAAGACACTATTATCAAAGTTGTTATAGTAATAAACGATCTACAACTTATCGAGTGTCATGCAAAATTAGACAAATTGTATTAGTTTATATGTTAAGTGGTCATAGACACTTGCTGTTGGATGGTAGGTCAATGTAGATAAACGTTACACATTTTTTTCATTATTACCTTAATGGTATGCTTAATTAAGGTCCCTTTTTCTCGAATTTGACGTTTGACCCCAAAAAGTTAGAACAACTTGAAAAATAACTTAAATTATATTTGATATATGAAAAATACACCATGTAATTTTATGACTAAACATGACTTTTGTAAACATTGGTTTGATTGGCTCAAAAAAAATTGTGGACGCTATGCTGAATGGAAATTTATTTTATTAGAAAGTAAATTTCTATAGAACAGAACTTATAAATTAAAGGTCCACTAATGGCATTAAAGTTTGATGGAAATTGTCTCGACGACTTTTCATGATACTTATTATCGAAACGGAAAATTCAATTTCTATACTTTTCTTTTACACGAAAAATAAAATAAAATAAAAATAAAAAACCAGTACAATAATATCGAACTATGTTTTGCAGACCACAAACAGTAACTTTGATCCACATATAAAAAAATCGTCGCTCGTCTTCTTGCTGCTTTAGCTAGCCAATCTGTTTCCAAATTTGTTGTTGTAGAGTTGTGTACTAGGTTGAAACCGCTGAAGAAACTGTGGAGATGATGAAATGCAGTTAACTCCGATGCAAAAGCTGGTCATTCTAACGGTTCTTGAATCATTCTCTGTAACACCTTGCAATCAGTAACAAACACAGGAACACTGAATTCCCTTGTGGATCAGACATGACATTGCCCATAAAAGGCTCAGAAGTTCCGTATGCAAAGCCGATATTCCCGGCCTTGTATCAGACAGACCGAGTAAAGTTGTTGATCGATCGCCATCCTTTAAAATCCATCAGAGGCCACTTGTGGTATTTTCTTGTTTCCAAGAACCATCAACAAAAAAGTTAAACCAACATGCAACATGGTAGATAAATATGTGTGAACGACTCGAGGATTGATATTTTTCCGCATACGATCATTGTGCGCAAGACACCACTTGATAGGTTAATAATTTAATCCTAATACTAATACTGCACAGAACAGTTCAATGCAGTAAAACAAAGGGTCGAATCCACAGAGACCAAAAGTACACAATCAATTTAACTTTCAAATCAAACTAAGGCGGAATAATTAAGTTGTTTGTAGCGAATCAAAATGACGGTTGTAAACGATAATATAAAAGCGTTTAACAATTGGCAATCCATAAGTATTGAAAGTCAGGTTATCATGCATAGATTTTCGTTTGAAAATAGTTCTCAACTCAAAAGACAGAAACTAGATTAATCTCCTTTCGAAGTCTTAATCCCTATATTCAAATTACTAAACACAAACTTCAGCCGAATTTAGATAACTCAAATATGCATTACAGTTCAGATTTGATAAGTTCATAAACCCATAAGACAATACTTCCGCAAGCAAAAGCATTTACACATCTAGATTATGTCAGATTTCTAAACCAAATTCCTTTGTATTTATCAATCTATTATCAAGAACTAGGTGATCAATCTAATTCATGCATCAAGAATAAATCTAGATTTATAATCTAACAAATTCAATCTCTTTATAAATAACCCTAACAATCAACCTTGATTTTCCTGTGAAAACCTAAAACCTAACTAACTTAGACATTGCAAAGCATAAACAATTCAACATCTTTGAAGAACACATAATTAAAATAAAATAGATATATAAAAATAGGATTCAGAATCTCTTCTCCAAATACAAGGTTCAAGAATTCTTCTTCCAGTAAAAGCTCTTAAAAGTTGTAAAAAGCATCCTCGAAATAAACCTAAGCCAAAGGCTTTTATAGTCGAAAAATGTAAAAATAGCAAAAATATAGAAATTGGATAAGTTGAGGACTTGGATGCAAATTTTGGAAATTTTCTTGTTCTTTTCGAGTAAGTGCTCGATTGATCCCTATGGTGCTCGATCGATCCCTATGGTGCTCGATCAAGCACATTGAATATTTGCTCGATCACTCTTCTGGTTGGACGATCGTTCTTCATGTCCGGATTTTTCCAAGGGGAATTGCCCGATCGGGCTCCAGTGTTGCCCGATCGTGCACTCCCTTAGCCACTTTGCTCGATTGAGCACTTTGTTATGCATTTAGCCAATTCTTTTGATTTGCTCTAAAATGCTCTGAAATGCATCTTTTTGCTCCAATACGACCCGAACACATAGAATCCTAAAAATATACCAAATATGCAAGGAAAACACTCGGAATAATGCAGAATAGCATACATAAATGTCCACTATTATACATTAAAACGAGCAATATCACCACTCACTACCCTTCTTCGTAGCTAGGTCAATTGAATCCATGGGATCCCATTGTCTACTATTAAAGACCAAATTGCCTTCCAAATATACCATAATATCCAAGGATATACTACTAAATCATCACCTTGACCGTCTCCCTGAGTCTGGTGGGTGATAAGATAGTATATGTTCTCATAAATATTCGTTGTGGGGAAAATGGTATTTGTTGTTGGGATGGCAAAAAGAGCCCAACATTGAAAGGTTGGTGGACCTGTAACCAAAGCATGGTTAATAGATTCATTATCCGCTCCACAGCAAGCGCATACTGCGTCCATGCAAAGTTTGCGCTTTCGCAATTGTTCAGAAAATGCTAACGCACCAGACATAATCTGCCATAGAAAATGTCTAAGCTTAGGCGAAATTGAAAGTTTCCAAATATGTGCCTTTAAACCATTGATGGAAGGTAATTGTATGTCATAAAGACATTCCTGACTAAGGTTGGCCATGGCCAGTGTATAGCCTGACTTTACCATATAATTCCCTGATTTAGTATCGTGCCAAACGTACGCATCAGGAAGGCATATCGACAGTCGAATACTCAAAATGTATGGAATATCCGTTAAGACAATTAATTCTCTAATCTTCGCCGTGTTCCATAGACATGTCCCCTCCACTAAGAGATCAGACACACGTAAATCTAGATTTATGACTTGTCCCTTATTATGTGCTGGAGAAGGTTCTTCATAGAGTATCCATCGATCGACCCATACCCGAGTATCCAAGCATGCACCTATCGTTTTACCGAGGCTTTTCAATAGTAAGGTTCTGGCCTCCAAAATACTTTGCCAGCCGTAAGATGGACGATTTGGCTCAGTAGCCTGAAAAGGTAGCATATCCTTATAATATTGTCCACGAAGTACCTGAGCGAATAAAGACGCCAGCTTTGTATATAAACGCCGACCAGAAAAGCTTGATTGAAATCAGTAAAGGACTTGAAACTAATTCCGCCTCACTGTTTCGGTCTACAGAGACGAGACCATGCCACCTAGTGAATCCCTTGTGTTCTCCCAGAAGAGCTTCACCAGAAATTTGAAATTGCGCTAATAATTTTCTGGACTAAGCCTTTAGGCAATATGAAGCATGGCATGACATACATAGAAATAGTTTGAGCCACTGACTTAATCATGATTTCTTTCCCACTTTTGGATAGAAATTTGGATGACCAGCCATAAATTATTGCATTTAACCGATCTTGTATATATGCAAAGATTTGAGCTCGAGATCCGTGCAACTGTTCTGGTATACCTAAATATCTCCCTTTACCTCCTTCAACATAAATGCCAAGCCTGGTCTTCAACATAAACCAATCTTGATGTGGTATATCTTTCCCAAATATAACTGTTGAATTATCCAGATTAATGCACTGACCTAAAGTTTGACCATATAAAGTCAAAACGTTGACAATCATCTCACATTGAGCTAGCGTTTCCTTACAGACAAATAGGCTATCATCCGCAAATAAAAGATGAGAGAGAAGGGGATATGCCTTTGCTGAATACCATCGATGCGACGTTCCTCCTCTGCTTTTATGAGATGTGTAACAAGCACCTCCGTACATAAGATAAACATGTATGGAGATAGAAGATCACCCTAACGGAGTCCTCTACTCTGTTTAATTCCTCATTTTGGTTCGCTATGAATTCAAACCCTATAATGCACCAAAGTGACACACTCTATAATCCATTTAATCCAAAGCTCCGCAAAACCCATCTTCTGCAAAGTTGCATGTAAAAAACTCTATTCCAATCGATCATAAGCTTTACTCATATATGTTTACATATTTTTGCAAATTTTTATACATATTCTATTTACTTTTTTTTGTCAGATTCTATTTACTTTATAATACATGAATGGTTCGAATATCTAACTTGATACATTAACTATTTATTTTATTTATCTATAGATAAATTATCAATCATTAATTCATTTTTCATATGTCCGGTTACGTGCCGTTTAAGGCACCATTAATTTTTTATTTTTTAAAATAAAAAATCAATTAAAATAAAAATAAATAAAAAATCCAAAAATATAGAAAATTCAAAATTAAATCAAGAAAATACAAGAAAATAAATAATTTTTATAAAATTTTTTAAAATTTTCACAAAATTGAACAAAAAATAAAAACATTAAAAAATTGTAAAAAATTCAAAACATTCTTTATATTTTTTTTTTTTAAATTAGAAATTTAGCTATATTTGTTCCCAGACTTGTCTTGTCTTGTCTTGTGCGGGTATTATAAATTTTTTATTTTTACTTGTATCTTTTTATACCAAATATTTGATCAATTGAGTAGTGTCAAAAACTAAAATACTTGCAAGTATATGTTTAGACTTATACTTATTTATTAAATAAAAAATGAACAATTTAAAACTGATATGTATTTATGAACATATATATTATAGTGAATATGTACCTTTTAATAAAAATTTAAAAAAATTTTGAATTTTTTTATTTTTGTATTTATTAATTTTTTTCAATTTTAAAAATTTAAACATATTTTTAAATTTTTATTTTTTCTGTATTTTTATTGTTTTATTTTGAGTTGTTGGATTTTTTTGACTTTTTTTTATTTTTTTGTTTTTGGATTTTAATTAATTTTTGATTGTTAAAATAAATTAGTGGCGCATCAAACGGTAAATAACGGAAGCTGTGTAAAATACTAAGATGGATAAATGATTGATAATTTATATATTAAAATTGGTAAAATAAATAGTTAGTGTATTGAAATAGTAAATAAAATATTAAAATTAAAATTTTCCTTAATTATCAAAATTAGTCATCAGCATTCTATAACAATATATTGACTCTAATCTCCCTACCAAAAAATATATTGACTCTAATCATAAATATGTATGTCAAGTTAGGCGAGAGGCTAAAGACGAGTAAGAAGACCAGCGATGTGGGAACACTTTGCTCATTCCGAGAAAATTCAATCATAAACTTACGTAAATCCATGATTTACCAAAAACTATGAACTTACGTACGTAGTCCACATATTTTACGCGTATGTAGAAACTTGGTAGGTACAATTACAACTTTTTTTTCTTTTCTTTTTCCCCACCTATAATAGTTCATATCAATCAAAACTAAAATATATACACATATATTTTGTAATATAAGCCGCGAGAAAATATCGTAGATACGAAAACTCGATTTCATATATGATAGTGATACCGACCTCAGTAACTAAATAACAAAAAAAGCAAAAATATATATAAATTTTTTATAATTTTATTTCAATAATGTTGAATTATCTCCATTGACTCTTTCTATCCAATTAGTCGCAGAGATAACTTCTCCATTTCATCTTCTTTTAAGTATTTCTTTTTCACTTTCATCTAATCACCTCACAAAATCAATCATAACAGTTAGAAAGAAAGATATATTCTATGGATTCAGATCTTCGAAAATCTTAATGTGGAAATGTGGTTGAATCGAATCATGTTCTTTTATTTTCTCATTTCTCTCTTTCTCTCCAGTTTTGCATCCTCTCAAACATTACCAAAAGAAGAAGGTATATATAGTTATTTAGGTCTACATATGTATATATGTAGGATGATTCTATGTAATTTGAATATTATTGCAGTGGATGCTTTAAGAGCCGTAGCGAAGGTTTTGCAGAAGACTAATTGGAAATTCGACGTCGATCCATGCGACGTCGCATCTGATGGAGGTTGGAGGAATCCTAACGCTGGCAAGGGCTTCGAAGACGCCGTTACTTGTAACTGCTCCACCGTTTGCCACGTCACCAACATGTGCGTTCCTTTCTTCTTCCCTTTTCTTTCTAAAAAGTATTGAATTACATGATCATACAAATTCATATTGTTTTTAACGTAAAGGAAATACATATATTATTGATGAATTTTTAAATTTTGGAAAAGGTTTTTTCAAAAAGATTGTTCTAGCTAGGTCTCATTTTCCGAAACCTATTACCATCAAAGAATTTTTTTATTATAAATAAATTTTTTTTTTAATAAAATAGGTTTCAAATTTTTGGATGGAGACAAGTTACGACGGAGTCGTGTTTTGATACAAAGAAAATATTAGGTCTTCTTGCAACACCCCAATCCGATTTTCTTAATTGGCCCGATTTACGGCTCGGTTAATTCAAACCGTGACATACTTTAGAGGTTTTTCATACTTAGTCAATTTTTAGCCTTTTTCATTATTTCTAAGTTCTTTCTTTACTTAGTCGTTTTTCATGCATTGTTCTAAGTCTTTTCAGTTGTCTTAACATAAAACATGCATTCATTAATAGATTCAACGAGTTTAATACAATCAGTCTTGCTAAATGAGCTATTACATTGCATTAACTCTTAAGCCAAATCTACCCAAACAATATATACAATCCATCCATCTTCACCTTCCTTTGCCTTGATTCCGCGAGTTGTCTCACTCCTTAGGATTACCTACAACCACAAAGGAGACATAAGCAATGCTATTTCTTAGTGAGTACGGTTTGATCCGCAACACTTAGCCACAGTACAGATTTGTTCCCTTAGAACTTTTCATCTCAGTTTTAACTCAGTTTTCTTAACAATTTGGATTAGACTGTCCTGATCATCCGGATTCACCCAGATGCATCACCAGTCTAACCCATAGTCGTCCAGACTGTCCGGACTATCCAGATTCACCCAGATAAGTCACCAGTCTAGTCCAATACGCTTAAACAGTTCGGCTCACACGGCCATTTCAGTACATTTCGACATCATTGCCTTAACAGTTCATGATCCGGTCATTATATACCCGAATCATGCATACTTAGCCACAAAGGCTATTAAACAGTAAAATGGCTTACATCGCCTTAGACATTCACAAAGAAAGTCTAACAGTTCAATACACGCACTCACCTTAATGATTTGGATGAACTGACTGGATTGTTTCGGTTTTTGCGGTTTGATCGACACTCGGACTGACTGATTCCCCACCTTCTCGGCTAACTCACGAACTAATCTTCCCTTGCTCGACTTTCTCTCTCTATGCAGAAATTTCTCTCTCAAAGATCAGTTTCTCACGCAAAAAGTTGAAATAAGCCAATCAATTCATTTTTATAAGCGAGATGGCGGTTTTCAGTCGAGCCAATCGTTCTTTCAACCGTCCAATCAGAATATGCCAACTCATCGATCCGCAACATTCTTCAGAAAACCGCTTAGGCGCATTATTTCGCATAACCGCCCATGTTCTGATGCGCTCATCAGTCCGGATAACCGGTCATGCGCATGTGTTCACTTGCACACGGATGGCCCGACAGACATAACCGCCGACATGCATAACTGCCTTGTCCGAACCCGACAGTCGTAACCGCCTTGTCCGAATCCGACCATCCTGTCTGGATTTGACGGTTCTCGCCAACCATGCTACCAACTTCACCAACTTCCACCAACCATCCTACCAACTTCCACCAACCATCCGACCAATTTCCGAAATTATCAGAATCAGCTCAATGTCCAGTTTAACTCAAATCTTGACCAGATGTTCACTTGTTCACATGGTTTTAGTTTAATTCTTTACTTAACTTACCCAAAACAATCGGATTCCCACTTGATCTGATCTAAGCCGTGATTTGATCTTCGATCTTCGATAAATCTTGATCGATCTTCCCAAAACGGTCCAGAGATGCTTGTCAAACATCCCAACCATGTTTCCCATGCATGGTCTAAGGGGGTTCTAGAATCATTCGCTCCATCCAACCCAACCGGTCTAGTGCTCAACTACACTCACCTCTTATAATACATTAGTGACAATTTTCGGAATTCCACCAGTATACATTACATATGTTTGAGGAGTCATTGCCTATTTAATTATTAATTATAAAAATTAATAATAAATAGACATTGACTGGAACTCAATCAAATGATGCATACTTTCCTGAACCAGTCAAGGAACAATGCACAAACTTAGCATCATTCCCGAATTGATTTGCTATACTTAGCATTTTTCCGAAAATTTCCCCACCATACTGATTGAACCTCTTTGTTCTCGACTTTTATGTTCTGATCCGCCATCCTGGCCAGGATTTCGGTTCACGGGTGCTACAACTTTCCCCCACTTAGGCTTTAATTCATTCTCGAATTGTCGTCTTTAACTTTCTTAGGCCGACTCACTTTCTGTTTCTCAAACCACTTAGCAAAATTTGCCTTCATCAATTCCTCTAGTTCCAAAGTTGTTTCCTCGTCACCTTCACTATCTCATACAACGTGTACATACTTAACCCTTTTCTTTCTTTCTGTTTTGGTCCTTTTGCCAATTATTATGAACTGGTCTTCCCTCAACAATAAGATTTTCCCTTAGATCAACTGGAATCCCAGTCATGATCTTATCCCGATTTGTGACTTGCTTCCTTAGTTGAGATACATGGAATACATCATGAAAATGGTTCATCTCCTTAAGCAAGTCCAGCTTATAAGCAACCACGCCTATTCTTTCCAGAATCTTGTATGGTCCCATGTACCTCGGATTCTACTTAGATGCCCAATCCTTTCCTTTGTAAGTGTCTATCTTGAGATATACCATGTCACCTACTGCGAATTCAAGCTCTTTCCTTCGCTTTTCTGCATAATTCTTCTGCCTATCATGAGCTTCCTTCATATTTATCTTAAGAATTTGGATCTTTTATGTGGTCTGTTCCACAAAGTCCTGGCCATAAATGCTTTGCTCTCCCACTTGTGTCCAACATAAGGGAGTTCGACAAGGTCTTCCATATAACGCCTCATAAGCCGAAATTTGAATACTTGCTTGATAACTGTTGTTATAAGCAAACTCGGCCAAATGGAGATAACTCTCCCACTTGCCGCCCCAGTCCAGCACACATGCCCTCAATAAATCCTCCAAAGTCTGAGTAGTCCTTTCTGATTGACCATCAGTTTGAGGGTGATAAGCCGTGCTCATGTGCACCTTAGTCCCGAACCTTTTCAGAAGTGATCTCCAAAATTCCGAATAGAACTTGGAATCATGATCTGAAACAATGCTAGTTGGTACACCATGCAGCCGCACTATTTCTTGGACATACCTCTCAGCCAAAACTTCTGAGTTGTCCATTCTGTTTATGGCGAGAAAGTGAGTAGACTTGGTCAGTTTATCCATAATCACCCATATTGCATCCTTGCCCTTTACCATAGGCAATCCAGTTACGAAGTATATAGTGATCATACCCACTCCCACTCGGGAATGGGTAGACTCTGTAACCAACCACTCGGGCACTTGATGCTCAGCATTTACCATCTGAAAAGTCTGGCATCCTGAAACACAATTGGCTAGATGATGCTTCATTCCAATCCAGTGATAATACCTCTTAAGGTCTATGTACATCTTGGTCGAACCTAGATGTATGGAGAACTTACACTGATGTGATTCCTTTAGAATATGATCCTGCAACTCTTTGTCATTCGGCACACAAACCTGCCCATTCACAAAGATGGTCCCATTGCTCGAAGTCTGATATTCCGTATTCTTATTCTTCGAAGCCTTTTACCAAATCTTCATCCTTTTCCTGGGCCAACCTGACCCTTGTTAGAAAATCTGTTTGTTCTGCCGCACCCAAACCCAACGGCTATGTTTCTGCGGTTAATGCACAAAGCCTTAATGATCCAACCAATCCGACCAATCCTTCCAATTCCTTTTCAATAGCCGAAGCTACCCTTTTCCGGCTCAGTGCATCCGCGACTAGATTTTCCTTTCCCAGATGGTAGGCAATATCCAAGTTATAGTCTGCGACTACTTCCATCCAACGCATCTGCCTTAGGTTCAACTCCAGTTGAGTGAAAATGTACTTGAGGCTCTTATGGTCCGTGAATACTTGGACCTTCCCACCATAAAGGTAGGATCTCCATATCTTTAAGGCAAACACAACTGCTGCCATTTCCAGATCATGTGTTGGATAGTTTCCTTCATGTTTCTTCAACTGTCTTGATGTATATGCTATCACTTTCCCTTGTTGCATGAGCACACAAGCCAAGTCAATCCGTGATGCATCTATATAAACTATAAATGGCTCATCTGGTATCGGCAATGCAACCACAGGAGTGCTAGTCAGCATTTCCTTAAGCTTCCTGAAGCTTTCTTCGCATTCACTTGTCCAAACGGATGGAACATCTTTTCCAATCAATTTAATCATCGGCTGAGCCATGCTGAAAAAGCCTTTGACAAACCGTCTGTAATTTCCAGCTAAGCCCAAGAAACTTCTGATTTCTAAGGCATTATGAGGTCTCGGCCATTCCTTGATTGCCGTGATCTTTTTCAGGTCTATTGATACTCCTTTATCAGAAACGATATGGCCCAAAAAGCTAATCTCCCGCTGCCAAAAAACTACACTTGCTCAATTAACATACAACTTATGTTCCCGCAACCGATCCATCACCACCCTTAAGTGCTTCTCATGCTCTTCATGTGTCTTTGAATAAACGAGAATATCATCAATAAAGATGATGAAAAACTCATCTAAGCAGTCCATGAACACGCCATTCATGAGTTTTATGAAGGCAACCGGTGCATTAGTTAGCCCAAACGGTATAACCACAAACTCAAAGTGACCATACCTTGTCCTGAGGCGGTCTTCCTTATATCATATTCCTTGATAGGAATCTGATGGTAAACCGATACAAGGTCTATCTTCGAGAACCAAGTTGCACCTCTCAACTGATCCAATAATTCATCAAGTCGCGGCAAGAGGTACTTGTTCTTAATAGTCACCCTATTCAGCCCACGATAATCAATGCACAACCTAAAACTGCCATCCTTCTTCTGAACGAACAAGACTGATGCGCCCCAAGGTGAGCTGGTTGGTCGCACAAATCCTTTCTCCATCAATTCACTTAGTTGCTTTTTAAGCTCAACCATCTCGGCCGGAGCTATCCGGTAAGGTGCTTTGGAAAACGACGTTGTTCCCGGTTCCAGCTCAATTGTGAACAGATCATCTCGGTGCAGTGGTAAACCAATCAATGCTTCAAACACATCCTCAAATTCTTACACCACTGGAATGTTCCCCAGCTCCGCATCTGGCCCAACTTCCACGGTCTGGATAGTGGCCAAGTACGCCTCACAACCTTTGTTGATCAGCTTTTCTGCTTAGATCACCAAGATCACAAGACTTCCACTTGTTGGTCGTATTCCCTGATACTCCAACATTTATTCATCGGTTTTGAACTTCACCTTGCCTCGATGACAGTCTAGATGCGCCTATGCTTCTCTAACCAGTCCATACCGAGGATTACATCATATGACTTCACCGGACAGATGATCGGCTGGAAGGGTCAACTTATCGATCTTCACCGGTACATTATGTAACTTCCCGGATGTTTCCATGATTTGGGCTCCCGTAACCTTAACCAAGCCACACTCAAACTCATGTTCCTTCTGAAACATTGCAGGACCAACCAGATCCGGACTCACAAAACAGTGAGTTGCTCCTAAATCAAACAGTACATGGGTTGCTAAACCGCCGATGTTTATGGTCCCTACACATTCACCCAGAATGTAAGGTTCCAATAAGTTTTTTTATTTTCATTCAAGCACACATTCGATTTTTTAGAGATTTAAAAGATGAGTGATACGACTCACTAGTGATCGGTTTAGCGGTTATGCTTGGTCATGTTTCCTCCTCAACCATCGAGTACACTCTAGGCATTATAGCTTGCCTTTTTGGTGGTGGTGGCAGACCTTCATTTTCCGGTTTCCCAGTCTGCTACACCAACTTGGGACAATACGGCTTGATATGTCCTGCTTCACCACAGTAGTAACACACCTTAGGAGTATTCTCCTTGTTCTGACCAGTTCTCTTAGGATCCTTTTCTGGGCAGTCTTTAACTTGATGGCCCAAGCTTCCGCACATATAACACGCCCTAGATCCAGCCCAACATTCACCAAAGTGATTCTTTCCACACTTAGAACATTGTGGTTTCTTTCCTGATCCGCCAGTCTTATCGAACTTCCTTTTTTTATTTCCAGAATTGTTCACAAATGGACCATGCACCACAGTCACTTCTTGACCCAGCATCTTTGCTTCTTCAACTATTCTGGCTTCAAGCATTGCAGCTTTCTCAACCAACTGCCCAACGGATGAGTAATTTTGAACCATGCAACGATTCTTGATCTCAATCCTTAGTCCCCTCATGAACCTGCGAACCTGGACCTTTTCATCATCCAGTTCACGCCTAACATATTTCCTTAGACGGTTAAATTCCACCTCATACTCCCGCACAATCTTTCTGCCTTGATGCAATTCCAGGAATGCGCCTTCCAAACGATTAAAGGCTTCTTGTGGAAAGTACTTTTCCCTGAACTTCTCCACAAACTTAGTCCAAGTGTTGATGTGCCTTCTTTCTGAAGCACCCAACCACCAGACATGTGCTTCTCCTTCCAAGTAATGCACCGCAATATCCCTCTTAAACCCATCTGGACAACAGATGGATTCAAAGTTCCTTTCCATCCTAGACACCCACATATCTGCTTCTATCAGATCTGTTCCTCCAGAGAAGAACTTAGTGGCTAGTTTTTGCATGTGATCCATCACATTCAAATATGAAAGACCGTTCCCAGCTGGAACTCCTTTTTCCACCAATATAAATTGATTCTCAACTCCCCTAGCCGGAGGCTGTTCAACATTCGGCGAGTTTTGTCCAACTGGACCCGCATCACCCACTCCGAGTAAACAGTCTAGCACTTGTGCTAGCATCATCAATACGGCCTCAAGACCCGCTGGTGCACCACCAGCTCCAACATGCCCACCACCAGGAATATTCATATTACCCGTAACATTCACATTTACCGCAGGGTTTCCAGTGTTTCCCACATTCATGGAACGATTCTCGGAGTTATCATCTCCGGCAGTAGGTTGCTTCGTACCACAATTACTTCTTGCCATCTGCAAACAGATTTATTCGTAAGTTAGCCACACGATCAACTTTTCCTCAATCATAACTCAGCAGTGAGAAGTCTTACCACGGTCAAGGCAACATGAAGGATGAATTTCAACCCAAAACCCAACAATCCTAGAAACATAATTGCTCTTATATCAATTTGAAACACCCCAACCCGATTTCCTTAACTGGCCTGACTTACGGCTCGGTTAATCCAAGTCATGACATGCTTTAGAGGTTTTCCGTACTTAGTCGATTTTTAGCCTTTTTATTATTTCTAAGTTCTTTCTTTACTTAGTCGTTTTTCATGCATTGTTCTAAGTCCTTTAAGTTGTCTTAACATAAAACATGCATTCATTAATAGATTTAACGAGTTTAATACAATTCCAGTCTTGCTAAATGAGCTATTGCATTGCATTAACTCTTAAGATAAATCTACTCAAACGGTATATACAATCCATCCATCTTTCTCTTCCTTTGCCTTGATTCCGCGAGTTGTCTCACTTCTTAGCATTACATGCGACCACAAAGGAGGCATAAGCAATGATATTTCTTAGTGAGTACGATTTAATCCGCAACCCTTAGCCACAATACATATTTGTTCCCTTATAACTTTTTATCTCAGTTTTAACTCAGTTTTCTTAACAGTTCGGATTAGACTGTCCTGATCATCCAGATTCACCTAGATGTGTCACCAGTCTAACCCACAGTTCGACCAGACTGTTATGACTATCTAGATTCACCCAGATCAATCACCAGTCTAGTCCAGTACGCTTAAATAGTTTGTCTCACACGACCATTTCTGTACATTTTGGCATCATTGCCTTTAAAGTTCATGATCCGATCATAATATACCCGAATCATGCATACTTAGCCATAAAGGATACTAAATAGTAAAACGGCTTACATCGCCTTAGAAATTCACAAAGAAAGTCTAACAGTTCAATACACGCACTCACCTTAATGATTTGGACAAACTGACTGGATTGTTTCGGTTTCTGTGGTTTGATCGGCACTCAGACTGACTGATTCCCCATCTTCTCGGCTAACTCACGAACTGATCTTCCCTTGCTCGACTTTCTCTCTCTATACGGAAATTTCTCTCTCAAAGATCGGTTTATCGCGCAAAAAGTTGAAATGAGCCGATTAATTCATATTTATAGGCGAGATGGCGGTTTTAAGTCGAGCCAACCGCTCCTTCAACGGTCCAATCAGAACATACCAACTCATCAATCCGCGACATTCTTCAGAAAATCGCTTAGGCGCATTATTTTGCATAATCGCCCACGTTCTGATGTGCTCATCAGTCCAGATAACCGCTCATGCACGTGTGTTCACTTGCACACGCATGGCCCAACATAAATAATTGCCGACAAGCATAACTGCCTTGTCCAAACCCGACATTCGTAACTGTGTTATCTGAATCCGACCATCCTGTCTGGATCTGACAGTGCTCACCAACCATGCTACCAACTTCACCAACTTCCACCAACCATGCTACCAACTTCCACAAACCATCTGACCAACTTCTTAAATTCTCGGAATCAGCTCAATGTCCAGTTTAACTCAACTCTTGACTGGATTTTCACTTGTTCGCATGGTTTTAGTTTAATCCTTGATTGAACTCACTTAAAACAATCGGATTCCCACTTGATCTGATCTAAGCCGTGATCTGATCTTCGATCTTCGATAAATCTTGATCGATCTTCCCAAAACGGTCCAAAGATGCTTGTCAAGCATCCCAACCATGTTGACCATGCATGGTTTAAGGGGGTTCAAGCATCATTCGGTCCATCCAACCCAACTGGTCTGGTGCTCAACTACACCCACCCCTATAATACATTAGTGATAATTTTCGGAATTCCACCAGTATACACTACATATGTTTGAGGAGTCATTGCCTATTTAATTATTAATTATAAAAATTAATAATAAATAAACATTGACTGGAACTCAATCAAATGATGCATACTTTCCCGAACCAGTTAAGGAACAATGCACAAACTTATCATCATTCCCGAACTGATTTTCTATACTTAGCATTTTTCCGAAAATTTCCCCAACATACTGATTGAAACTCTTTGTTCTCGACTTTTATGCTCTGATCTAGCTGTCCCGACCAGGATTTCGGTTCACGGGCGCTATAACTCTCCCCCACTTAGGCTTCAGTTCGTTTTATCAGTTTAGTTGTTTAGGGTTATTTCTGGTGTTGGCTTGTTGGCTTAAGATTATGATTGGCTTTGATTTCATTTTTTTTAGCTTGGTTGGTTTGTTGTTTCTCTTTTAGTTGTTGGTCTTGGTTGCACGTTTGGTGGCTGGTTTCGTTTCTTTCTTGGCGGTTTCGATCTAGTCGCTACTCTTTCTGTATGATTTTTTTTCAAAAGTGAATTGCTCCTTGTTCCTACATATTACGTTAGATCGAGGTCCCTTTTCAGTAAGACGTCTTTTTGGAAGTATCTAGTCGGCTCGAGTTCGAGTTTTGTCTTAGCCGGTTCTTCGTTCTCTTTGGGAGCTTTTGTAGTTCTCTTTCGTGCTTGTTTAGGTTGCGTGTTTCTGATTCATTTTTGTGAGGTAGACCTAATTATTATATGAGGTTCTTTGAGAATTCCGTAAAAAGTTCTTATCTGTCTTTCCATCTTTGTGAAGCTTATATATCAGCTCTAGTGTTTTTAGCAATTTCTTTATGTTTGCTTTTTATTTGTTTCCATGTTTTAGTGTTCTCTTAGAAATCTATGTATTCCGTCCGTTTTATAGTTGTAATTCGGTTTGTAATCGTTTTATTATGATGAAAAAGAAATGAGTGGGTTTGAGTTAAAAAAAGAAGAAGACAAGTTACGGTGCCGTTTGACAAAAAAAAGAAAAAGATACGATGCCGTCACTGTTGACTTTTTGACCAATCTGTGAGAATCTAAAAATAACTAATTACTTTTACATTTTTTACTTTCATGCTAGATAGTAATTACTATAGGGCCGAAAATATAACGGGCCTAAATTTTAGGATCCGTTCTTAATTTTGTTTCCTCTTAATAATGGTGGAGACAGTGTTCTCAGGGCACAAAACCTTCAAGGCTCTCTTCCAAAAGAGTTCTCGGGACTTCCTTTTCTTCAAGTGATGTAAGATGAATTTGCAATATATTTGATTTAACAAACTTTAACTGTCACACTTGTCTGTAACTTGCAGTGATCTGAATAGAAACTATCTTAACGGTTCCATTCCTCCCGAATGGGGAAGCTTGCCGCTTGTCAACGTGTATGTATATGTGTATCCCTCTTCATACATATATTCATATGTGTAAAGTTATAGATTGATTGAGTAAATTTGTATTGGTTGATGTAATGCAGCTCGTTAGTTGGAAATCGGATAAGTGGTCCAATTCCAAAAGAGATTGGGAACATTACAAACCTCATGAACTTGTCAGTACTCTTCTTTGATGTCTCAGGACTCAGATTATTAAAATTCAACTTATAATATCTGATTCGGCTTCTATTTCCTGGAACATTTGATGTTTTAGTGTGGTGGAATACAACCAGATTTCAGGGAAATTACCTCCAGAGTTGGGGAATCTAAAGAACATTCAAAGACTGTAAGAATAATCTTTGTTCAAGTTATTCGAAAATTACTCGTTTATTGGTGTTTTTAAAAACTGTTATCTCTTTGTAGCCTTTTGAGCTCCAACTACTTGACTGGAGAAATCCCAAGCACATTTTCCAAACTTACTACATTAACTGATTTGTAAGTACATTAATTGGAATATATATATATATATATATATATAGCTGGAGAATCTGAAATTTATTATATCTTATGTTTCTCTTGATGTATAGCCGTATAAGTGACAATCAGTTCTCTGGTACTATACCAAACTTCATCCAAAACTGGACAAAACTTGACAAACTGTAAGCAATGTGGTTTAGCGTTAATCAGATTATTTCATTTCCCATATTGGTTTTAATTACTAATATTGTAGTGGAATGTTGCTTCATCAATCATTCAGGGTTATTCAAGCAAGTGGTTTATCCGGACCGATTCCTAGTGCCTTTGGTCCTCTTGCTAAGTTAACAGACTTGTAAGTACACCAACTTCGTTGACTTGATATAGTGGATTCGCTATCAATTATATATTCCAAATTTGAAATCTTGTAGGAAAATCAGTGACTTGAGCGGACCTGGATCTCCATTTCCACCACTACAAAACTTGACATCTCTGAAGATATTGTGAGTTTGAGCCTAAGACTAAACGAATTTAATAATGGTTCCCACCTCCCGTCCCGTGAGCTTAACTTCCATTTCCATTCGTTGTTTGTTGCAGAATTCTTAGGAACAGCAATATTACAGGAGAATGCCTGCGTATTTTGGAAAGATGACAAAATTAAACGTCTTGTTAGTAAAACTCTTTGTTCTTCCAGCAAGTATATAACCAATCTTTTTATGGAAAATAATCCAAGCTGACATTATGATACTCGTTTGTTGTGCAGTGATCTTAGCTTTAACAATATAAGTGGACCAATCCCTGGAACATATTCAGCTTTTACAAATGTAGATAACATGTATGATGCTATGTTTTTCTCTACTCTTCTCTCTTCTTGTGAATGAAAGTAAAACTCTTTGTTCTTCCAGCAAGTATACGGCCAATCTTTATATGAAAAAGAATCCCAGCTGACATTTTGATACTCGTTCGTTGTGCAGAGATCCTAGCTTTAACAATATAAGCGGATCAATCCCGGAAACATATTCGACTCTTTCCAGAGTAAATAACATGTATGATGCTCTGCTCTTCTTTTTTTGTCAAAAGCTTTATGTAGATGAAAGTTAAATGCGTTGAATCTTGTTTTCTGATTTTACAGATATTTTATAGGAAACATGTTAACCGGAGAAATACCAAGTTGGATGCCATACAGAGGAGACAATATGTGACTTCTTCTTCTTCTTCTTCAATGCATTAAAGAACACAACTCTTTAGACTTCACAGTGACACATAATAATAACGTTTTTTTTTTTTTTGTTACTCTATCTTATATTGCAGTCATCTTTCTTATAATAACTTCTTGGAAGATCCAAGAACTGCAATTTGTCAGTGGAAAACTGTGTAAGAAGGACCAGAAACGTCTAACCTTCTCGTTCCTTCAAAATTTCATGAATCTTACTGTTTTTTTTGTTCTTTCTTTTTTGCAGGAATTTGTTTTCAAGTACAGGCCCTTTAGTGACAAATAACTAGTAAGTCTTTTTTATTTTTGCTTCTCTTAACTTTCAAAAGCTTTGGTTCTAATACTAATTATGTTTTGATACAGCACAAATGTTGTGTGTCTGAGTAACTATGTTTGTCCTAAAAGTAAGTTTATGAAGTTAAATATATATATATATATACAAACAATATCGCTTAAATCGAGCTGCGAATCTGATCGATCTTCTGGTATGTAACATTGTTTCTCAGCTTTCTATGGCCTTCATATAAACTGTGGTGGTAATGAACTAACAATCAAGGGGACTAAGTATGATGCTGACAGATCGGTTAATCCTGGCTTCTATGATAGTAAAAACGGTTGGGTTTCTAGCAACACAGGACACTTCTTGGATGATGATCGGTCTCCTTCAGAAGTAACCTTATGGGAAAATTCATCACAGCTTAACATAACAGATGCTAGGCTTTATACACATGCTCGTCTCTCTGCCATCTCCCTCACTTACTATGCATTGTGTCTTGGAAAAGGAAACTACACGGTTAATCTTCATTTCGCTGAAATTATGTTCAGTGACAACAACACATATAGCAGTTTGGGAAGAAGATTCTTTGACATATATGTTCAGGTAACTTAACTAAACTTGTCTCAAACATGTCTGAAAGATGTGTAATACTTGTTGGCTTGGTGTGATAATGTGCAGGGTAAACTTGAGATTAAGGATTTCAATATTGTAGAAGAAGCAAAAGGTGCTGGAAGAGCTGTGATTAAGAGATTTCCGGTTACGATTACCACCGATGGGAAATTGGAAATAAGATTGTTTTGGGCTGGAAAAGGAACTGCAGCTATTCCTGTTAGAGGTGTATATGGTGCTCTTATCTCGGCTGTATCTGTAGATCCAAGTAAACTTTGCTAAACCCGAAACTAACTCAGACAGTTTTCGTCTTTGTTGTTGTTTTCTTGACCTTATTTCTCATGATCTTGGTGTAGATTTTGTTCCACCAAAGGAACCTGGAACTGGTGGTGGATCCTCTATTGGTACAGTGGTTGGTATTGTAATCGCTTCAACAGTGTTTCTTGTGCTTTTAATCGGTGGTAGTATATGGTGGAGAGGCTGCTTAAGACCCAAGAGTCAGATGGAAAAAGGTACTTATACAGACTTGCTAAAATAGCCTTTAACAATCCAATTAAAGTTTCGAGTTACGTCTTTGTTTTTCCTAAACTTAAAACCGTATTTCTCCACTTTAGATTTCAAGAACTTAGATTTCCAGATCAGTTCCTTCTCGTTGAAGCAAATTAAAGTTGCTACAGACAACTTTGATCCGGCAAACAAGATTGGAGAAGGCGGTTTTGGTCCGGTACATAAGGTAAGCATAAGTAGCAGTGTTATGAGAGTGAGAGAAAGATAAATTATATCTGAGTTGTAACTTATAAGGTTTGTCCACTGTATAAATATAGGGGACGTTGGCTGATGGAACCGTAATCGCAGTGAAGCAGTTATCATCTAAATCAAAACAAGGGAATCGAGAATTCTTGAACGAGATTGCTATGATTTCTGCTCTTCAACATCCACATTTGGTTAAACTATATGGATGTTGTGTCGAAGGTGACCAGCTCTTGCTAGTGTACGAGTACTTAGAAAACAACAGTCTCGCTCGAGCACTTTTCGGTTAGTTCCCTCTCTAATAACGTCTCTAGCCTGCAACGTTACATATTCAGTTTTGCTCTCAACATCAATGTTTTTGCTTCTCTCAACTTTTAAGGCCCACAAGAGACTCAGATACATCTAAATTGGCCAACGAGACAGATGATTTGTGTCGGTATAGCGAGAGGACTAGCTTATCTACACGAGGAATCAAGACTCAAGATCGTACACAGAGATATCAAAGCCACTAATGTATTGCTTGATAAGGACTTAAATCCAAAGATTTCGGATTTCGGTCTTGCTAAGCTTTATGAAGAGGAAAACACACATGAGCACACGAGTTGCTGGAACATAGTGAGTCTTAATCAATCAATAGAAGGTTTCACCTAATGAGATTCCTTATGACCAAAACCTAAACTTGTCTTATGCAGTGGATACATGGCTCCAGAGTACGCCATGAGAGGCCACTTGACAGATAAAGCAGACGTCTACAGTTTCGGTGTTGTGGCTTTAGAAATCGTTCACGGAAAAAGCAACACCAGCTCTCGATCCAAAATCGACACCCTCAACCTTCTTGACTGGGTAACTACTTAAATGCTATATACTAAACCCTAAAGCTTAATCCTTAACATTAAATCATTGATCTAATTCTCGATTTCATCCACAGGTACACATTCTAAGGGAGCAGAATAAGCTAGTGGAGCTAGTTGATCCGAGGTTAGGAACAGATTACAACAGAGAAAAAGCAATGACGATGATCCAGATAGGGATCCTCTGCACCAGTCAAGTTGCAGCGGACAGACCATCGATGACGACGGTGGTGAGTATGCTTGAAGGAAGTTCGACGGTTGATATTGAGAAGCTTCTAGAAGCTTCGTTTAACAGAGGAAGCGAGAAAGACGAAGAGAGCATGAGGGCCATAAAGAAGCATTACGCAATGATAGGTGGAGAGCAGTGGTCTATCCAGAGCATACGCTAGAGAAATCATCTATTACTATTAGAGCATTTTCATTGAGGAAAACTCTTTATGAGGATGCATGTAATTTTTTAATTATTATTTGTTATTAATATACTCGCAAACTATTTTGTTCATCGGTAAACTTTTATATTGGGTTTCTAAAAAAAAAATGATTTTTATTGTTTTTCCCTTATTTGCTTTGATAGAAAAACATTTTTTTACTTGACAACCCATCCATATTTGACACCTATGGAATTCTAAAAAAGTTCTAAAATTTCCCTAGTAAAAATCGGTTCTACTTTTTTTGTTTTAACTTTGATTTGTTTTTGAATTTTTCCTTTTAGATATTCCTTTAAAATAACCACTTAAATCTTTAGTGGAGGTGATTTTAGACCATCTCGGAAGATGTATTGGAATGTATTGGATTTCTTAAATGGAGTTTTTAAAGAAAAGAGTCCAAAAAAGTAAAAAAAAAAGATTAGAATCGGTTCTTATTTGATATATTCTAGAACTTCTACAGAACCCTTAACGTGTCAAGTTTTGAATGGCTGTTTTAAAAAAAATTGACTCTCTCACGGGAAGCAAAGGGTCTGCGATTTCCTTGAGTCGAAGGGTAAACAAAATACGCATTTGTACCCATTCGCGGAGCTAAAGCTAACGGGAGATTTGCCATCAAACCCATGATTAAACATCTGATTAGAGACGAAGCTGACGGTGGCAACGATTAGATCCTGAGAAGTGATTAGTGAGATAGATTTGAATAGGTGTTTATGTGGATTTCATAAGCAGATAATGGAGTTTGAGTCTCGACTTTGTATTGTTTTGTTCTTCCCTTAATCTTACAAGTTATGGTATTATGACGTCCATAATAGATCTTATTTAACATGAAGCTCTTTAAATGTAATGATGCAGGCTTTCGGAGTTCATAAGCTGTGGGAGGCTGGGAGCGCAACAACCTTGGGGTATGCTATATTTTTCTTCTTACTCTACCTTATCATGTTTTTGTGTAACAATACTAAAGTGTTGTCAAATTAGGGGATAGAGAAAGACTAGTCATTACTTGTTATGTTTTTGTAACTTTAGATTCTCTCTGAGTATGCATCTAAACTTTACCATTATATATACACCCTTGTAACAAATCTTCTCAAATCCCAACATGTTCAACAAATATTACTGGTATTTGTTACAATGAATTGTTTGATTTGTCTATTGATCATGTGGTTGTATCCAAGTGTGTATGAATCTATGTATGGTAAGAGAATATCTTATTCTTATTCTATCACTCCCATGAAATCGGAGCATCGTTCTTGACTATGCGGAGGCTAGAGCGGAAGTCATTGAAGAGTAGTGATGGAATATCCTTTGTAAGGATGTCTGCATACTGATGTGAGGAGGGAACATGTAGCACACGGACATGGCCAACAACAATGCGTTCTAGGAAAGAAAAAAAGAATGTCGATTTCAACGTGTTTGGTGCGTTGGTGTTGGACCAGGTTGGTAGAGATAAACTGCACTGATGTTGTCACAATACACAATCGTTGCAGTGTTTAAAGGACAGTGGAGCTCAAGAAGCAAGTTGCAAAGCCATGTAGATCCAGCAACAACATGGCAACGCCTCTGTATTCCGCTTCTGCGCTGGAATGGGAAACAGTCGGTTGACGCTTAGATGACCAAGATATGAGAATGTCGTCATGAAAATACAGTAGCCTGATGTGAATCTTCGTGTGGTTGGATACTCTGCCCAATCTGCATCCGAGTAAGCAACAAATGCGGATTGGGTCATAGGTTTCATAGTCAATCCATACCCGAGTGTCCCTTTGATATAACGTAAGATCAATTTTAAAGCATTGAAGTGAATCTCTCTTGGATCATGCATGAAAAGACAGACTTGTTGAACTGCAAAAGCAATGTCTGAGCGTGTGAATGTGAGATATTGAAGAGTGCCGACAAGACTTCGATAGAGTTTTCTGTAGCGGCTAATTTTGATTGAGGATCAACCGGTGTTGATGAGGGGTTGCAATTTGTCATGTCTGCTCTGTATAGAATATCAGCAGCATAATTTTGTTGATGAAAAAAGAGCCATGTGGTAGTTCGTTTGATGGAGATTCCTAGAAAATAATGCAACTCACCGAGATCAGTCAATGAGAATTTGACACTGATGGTATTATAGTATACATAGTTTTATAGTTTAACACATTAGTGTTTGTGCATTGGTGTTAGTATAAACCAATTTATGTTTCATTTACATTTTATGTTTGGCTTATGGTTTAGGCCCTTAATCATTTGTATATAAACCCCCAATTGTATATTTTGGTTAATTAATGAGAATGAGATTTAATTACTCATATGGTATCAGAGCTAAAACATTTTCATTCTCTCAACAAACTCTCTAACAAACTCATCACTCTTCTTCTTCGTCAATATGTGAATCTTCGATTGATTCATCGTTGATTCATTCTTCTTCCGCATCTCCTGATTTCGTCTTCTTCAAGCTCGTCTTCAAGTCTCATCGCAATCTTTTCCGATGCCGAAGCGAGGTTGCAAATCGAAGTATCGTAAATCTACCTCTCCTGAGCAATTCAAGACTAGTGAACATTTTTCAGCTCCTAATATCACTCCCAATCAATCTGGAAAACAGAATCGCGATTCGATGCATCTTCATCTCAATAGCTCTCGTTTTGCTGATTCACCTCCTTCCGATTATTTTGCGGTATCAAATTCTCCTGACAATATTCAT
>OVBE01001986.1:0-33030 GCA_900406425.1 Iberis pinnata | reverse complement strand
CATAATTAAACTTAAGTATTTGCTAGACTTAGGATTAGCAAATCCGTGTTTATCAGAGAGAAAGGATCTGAATCATACTGAAAGAACTTGTTGGTTTTACAGAGAACTGAAGAGCAAAATACCCAGCTTTCGAAGTATAACCAACACCATAAGAAAGAAAATTAAAGTCAAATTTAAGTTATATCGAAATAGAGCTAGCATCAAATCATTAACGATCTAAAAGACCGGTACTTTCAAAAGCATAGAAATCAATCAATGGGGTTCCAATCCTAAGTGAAACAGTTAATCTAAGTCAGCAGTCAAGTAGAGAATGATATCAAACTTACACCGGGTTAGTAGTCATCATAGATTCTGGTCATTATTCCTTCGACTCGACTAGACTCATCTAACAAAACGATAAATTTGAAAATTTTCTCCAAAATAACAAAACACCAAAATAATGTTAGTAACTACCATATCCCCTCCCCCAGACTTAATTCACACTGTCCCGATGTGAAAATAAACTCAGAAGAAGGAAAAATGATCAGAATATAAATAAGTCTAAACACCAAAAATCCAATCTAAATAGAAAATACATAAGTTCAAAGTGAAAAAGAAAAAATAACCAGGAAATGATCAGTTCGAAGCCTGCCTCGAACTGCCAACTCCTCCCGCTCTGCGACCTGAAGGCTCCTCATCCTCATCACTCATATCTCTATGTGCTCTGAAGCATGCTGGTCGTTTGATCTTCACTAATGCGCCCCATATCCTCTGAACCATGTTGTGGGTCCTCTCAGCAGCATCGTTGTCAATTTGATCGTCTCGGTATCCATGAAGTCGGGTCGCCGAGGTGGAAAGTCATACTCATTGTAATCATTAGGTAGGATAGGTGAGTCATCCTCTAGACTAGGATCCCGCTGCTGTCTCTGGGTAGACCGCCTACTACGAACCGACCCTCGGGAAAGTCGCGGTGCGTCAGGTACGGGTTCAACCCCATCAACCAAGCGGTCAGCTCCCGAAAGAAAACGAATGTTCTCCATGGAAGAGACACTAGTGAGATCCTCATGCGGCAGCATGATCTTGCACCTCTGACCTCTCGAGTGCAGAAAAATGTAAGCTCGTTCCTTGGTAAACCACATGGTTAAGAAAAGGAAAGGCCAATCCACTCGGTTGCTTGATGCTGTTGAGGTAAATAACCCAAGAGGAATCCTAACGTGTAGAAGAACCGAGGTAAACAGGCTACCCATCACCTCAACCCGAGACGGGTTCCTCAGCGCATCTAGCTTATGGCTAGCTAGGATCTTAGCGAAAATCCATCCAAGGTTGGCATCATGGCGGACCGGATCCTAGTCAGTCACATAAATCACCACCGTATGATGGAAAATGGCGAAATGGAGGAGCTCAAGCTTCTGAGAATTGACCACTGCCGCTTCAGACTTTCTGAAGAAAGTGCACCCCAATACCTTGAGTGCAACGCGGACAGCCGGGTTGCAGATACCGAAAGCTTCGCCACTCGAGACTTGTACCGCCCGTGAGCAATAACATCCCACAAATCCGTGTAGGAGTAGAAGTTGGGCAACTCAGGTTGATGCCCTTCATCCTGAAATCCGAAAATGGGACCGTAGAAAAAGAATTGTACCTCAGACTCGGTGATGCATGGGTTCTGCAGATCTGGACCAGGGGTGTGGATGCGGAATGAGGCTAAGAATTGCCTCGCAAAGTTGGGATAAAGAGGGTAGTCTCATAACGGGAAGGTTCCAAGACCCATCCGGTGGAAAAGCTCTAGAACATCATCGTCTAATTCCAGCACCGCCAAAGTCTGATGATAGGCGAACCGGGTCAGCTCCAGCTTGCTTTTTATCAAAACATTGTAGAACATGGAATTATACTAATCCCATTTGTAGGAGAACTTGCGCTCCTTCCAACCTTTGTGAGTTTTGAGTTGTGAAACCACCAAATCGAGGCGGCAATTGTTGAACCGAATCGTTGGTTTCCGAGGCCATGGAGATTTAGTGAACTTCGGATCAAGGACCGGACCCACTTCTTCGATCTCCTTGTTATTGGTGCTGCTACTAGCGACCGTTTTTTCCTTTTTCCTTTGAAGTTGATTTTGTTTTCATCGCCGCTAGCAGTCTAGCAGAACTCGAGCGACCATCTGCGGTTGAGTCTGCTTAGCAGATATGCTCCGAGTTGATTTCCTTGTTCTTATAGTCGCTGGTGGACCTCCTACGTCACTCTCGTTTCTGGAATCGTCTGAACCGTAATCAAAGTTACGTGTATCCATCCTGAAAAGAAAAAGACGTCGATGTAAAACGAGTGTCTTGTTCAATGCAAAATATCCATATTCTGAAGCTTCATATTCAAAACAACCATTTTTAAAGGTTTAAAACAATCCTAAATAAAAATTTCGTAAGAAATCGTAATAAAAACCAATAGAAATCCAACCAACATATTCTAGAAATCCTTATTCAATCCTGGAGCATTCCATTTCCCAATCAATACCAACAACTCAATAAAACTATCCAAAATCCACAAAACCCGTAATCTCTTTGAAAATTCACACGGAACTTATCAAAAATCAAAAAATTTGAAAATTTCAACATAAATAAACAAAAGTCCATATGCATGTATCAAACAACCACCAAATACATGTAGTAAGGCCATAATCCATCAATTCCAATTCCTAAATCAAATAAAATCCTAAATCCCTAAAAACCCCAAATTTTTCGGAATTTCAAAGATCAAAAAGGGTTTCTTTCCTTGCTTGAATCGAAAATCTGGTTTGATATTCAGAAAGAGCTCAAGAAACGCAAAAATCCATTGGGATGTGAAGGAGATTGAGTATGGAAGATTTAGAGGTTTTTGAAAAAGTTTGAATGTTGATAATGGTGGGAAAAGGGTTTTGGATCGATGGGGGGAGAAGAAAGAGGGTGAAAATCGGTTTAAATTGATTAAAAGCGGTTTAATGTCTAAAATCTGGTTCAATTTAAGTCAATGTTGACATACCTGGTCGACGGATCGATCGATCCAAGATCGGATCGATCGATCCGAACTTACGTAAAAATTGCAGTTTTATGTATTGATGGATCAGACTTCTCTCTCGAATCAGATACCGGTGGATCGATCGATCTCAACTTACGAAAAATCCCCTTTCAACTGGATCGATCGATCCATATACGGATCGATCGATCGATCTGAACCTTTGATCATACCATCTTTTACCTGAACTTCTGAAACACTTTGAACTCAAAACTAAAAGTTAAAAATTAGTAAACCTAAAACTAAACTGACTCAAAAATCGAAATATTAAGCTAAAGAAAACTCAAAAAAGTGGGTTGCCTCCCATTCAATGCTTGTTTAACGTCATGAGCCTGATGGTACTTACCTCTAAATGGAGGTTAGATCAAGAAGAGAAATCTTAGATTTCTCCAAAAGATCTGAGGTGGCTAAATAAGGCTTAAGCCTTTGCCATTCACCACAAATTCATTCCCTTGGAAATTTTTAAGAACAACCGCACCATATGGTTTCACTTCTTTTATCACAAACGGTCCAGAGCATCTAGACTTCAACTTTCCAGGGAAGAGTTTCAATCGAGAATTGAACAGCAGTACCTGGTCACCTGGTTGAAAGTCTTGTGGAATGATTTTCTTGTCATGTGTAGCCTTAGTCCTTTCCTTGTAGATTCTGAAGTTCTCATAAGCTAAGTGACGAATCTCTTCAATTTCATGCAACTGAATGAGATGCCTTTCTGTCGTAGTCTTTATGTCAAAGTTCAACAATATAACAGTTCATGCAGCTTTGTGCTCCAATTGTACAGGTAGGTGACAGGCTTTACCATAGAGAAGATTGAAAGGTGTAGTACCAAGAGGGGTTTTGAATGCAGTTTTGTATGTCCATAGAGCATCATCAAGCTTCAACGACCAGTCTTTCCTACACCCATTTATCGTTTTCTGCAAGATGGCTGTGATTTCCCTGTTAGAAACCTCCACTTGTCCACTTGTCTAAGGTTGATATGGTGGCACAACCTTGTGTTTCACCCCATGCTTCCTAAGCAATCCATCAAAGATCCTATTGATGAAATGAGTACCTCCATCACTAATAACAACTCTAGGGACACCAAACCTGGGAAAAATCACAGACTTGAACATCTTTAGTACCACTTTCGCATCGTTGGTGGGGCTAGCAATTGTTTCAACCCACTTAGACACATAATCAACAACAATCAAAATATAAAGGTTATTATGAGAAAGGACCCATAAATTCAATTGCCTACACATCAAAAACCTATACTTCAAGAATGAAGTTTTGTGGCATCTCATTTCACTTTGAAATGTTCCCTTGTCTCTAACACGAAGCACAACGAGAGATGTATGAATGAGCATCCCTGAACATAGTTGGCCACCAAAACTCTGCTTGGAGTACCTTAGAAACCGTCTTGAATGTGGCGAAGTGACCAGCATAATCTGTACCATGACAATGATACAAAACATTCTGGATCTCCTCTTCAGGCAGACATCTCCGGAATATACCATATTTACATAGCTTGTAGAGATATGGTTCATCCCAGTAGTAATGTCTGACATCCCTCAAGAACTTCTTCTTGTGGTATCTTGAGAAATCCTGTGGTACAACATCATCATCTAAGTAGTTAGCAAAATCTCTAAACCATGGAGTAATCAAAACAGTTTTATGGGGTCTAGGGATAGAAAAATCCACATCCGCAATAGTGCTTATTGCACAAATGTGTTCTTTTGGAAAAGAATCATCTATAGGAATGTCTTCTTCGACTGGAAGTCATGAAAGATGATCTGTAACTTCGTTCTCAATGCCTCTCTTGTCCTTGATCTCAAAATCGAATTCCTGCAAAAGCAAAATCCAACGTAATAATCTAGTTTTAACATTCTTTTTAGAAAGGAGATATCACAATGCCGCATGATCAGTGTGGACTACTACTTTGGATCCTACTAGATAGGATCTGAACTTCTCAAAGGCAAAAACAATCGCTTGGAGATCTTTCTCAGTTGTTCCATAATTGCGTTAAGATATATCAAGAGTCCTAGAGGCATAGTAAATGACGTGAAGCTTCTTATCCTTTCACTGTCCAAGAACAGCTCCCACAGCAAAATCACTTGCATCACACATCACTTCAGAGGGCAAATCCCAGTCTGGTGGTTGCACAATAGGAGCACTTACCAAAGCTCATTTGATTGCTAAAAAGTCAGATTGGCAATCGTCATCCCATTCAAGTTTGACATCCTTGCACAACAGCTTCGTAAGGGGTCTAGCAATCTTCAAAAAGTCTTGAATGAATCTTCTATTGAAGCCTGCATGACCTAAAAAGCTGCAAATGTCCTTAACACATTTAGGATCTTGCAAGTTACTCATCACTCTAATCTTAGCCTTATCCACTTCAATCCCTTTCTCAGAGATCTTGTGTCCTAACAAAATCCCATTTGTCACCATGAAATGACACTTCTCCCAGTTCAGCACTAAATGCTTCTCCTCACACCTCTGAAGAACCCTGAACAGGTTAGAAAGAC
The DNA here is from genome assembly GCA_900406425.1 of Iberis pinnata. Classification (NCBI taxonomy): domain Eukaryota; kingdom Viridiplantae; phylum Streptophyta; class Magnoliopsida; order Brassicales; family Brassicaceae; genus Iberis; species Iberis pinnata. The sequence continues at coordinate 27,511 of OVBE01001986.1, read as the reverse complement.
ACACATCGAAAGAAGAACCACAGACAGAAAAATCATCCATAAAAACTTCCATAATATCTTCAATAAGGTCAGTAAAGATAGACATCATGCATCTCTGAAAACTTTTTGGAGCATTTCAAAAACCGAAAGGCGTCCTGCGATAAGCGTAAATACCAAAAGGACATGTGAATGTCGTCTTCTCCTGATCTTCTGGGTGAATCGGAATCTGAAAGAAACCTGAATAACCGTCTAAGAAATAGTGGTAATGGTGATTAACCAATCTCTCTAACATTTGGTCAATAAAAGGTAAAGGAAAATGATCTTTTCGGGTTGCATCATTCAATTTCTTATAGTCTATACACATTCTATGACCTGTAATAGTTCTAGTTGGAATCAACTCATCATTCTCGTTCTTAACCAATGTTATTCCCCCTTTCTTAGGAACTACATGAACACGACTAACCCAACTACTATCGGATATAGGATAAATAATACCTACATCTAGAAGTTTCATTATCTTCTTCTTATCAACATCTTTCAAGTTAGGATTTAGCCTTCTTTGATGTTCTACAAAAATCTTAGATTCATCTTCTAAATGTATCCTATACATGCACAAGTCTGGTGAAATCCCAATGATATCATCTAAGGTATAACCTAGAGCTCTACGATACTTTCTTAGCTTAGAAAGAAGTAAGGCGGTCTCTACGGTATTCAAATCAGCATTCACTATCACGAGATAAGTAGAATTAGGACCTAGAAATGCGTACCTTAGCCCGACTGGAAGAGGTTTAAGTTCTAGTTTTGGAGCTTCCAGCTCGCTCCATTCATCAGTAAGGGGGCGCAGGGTACGGTTCAGGTGGATACTTGGCAGCTGTCTCCAACGATTTCACTTGGTTGGCCATCCCTTCAATACTCCTACAAGAGTCTAACATCCTGGTATAACCTGAAACATCATCTCTAAGGGAAAATGACTCATCAGCAGTGTTAGACAATGCAATCTCTAAAGGATCATCAAGCAAGAAGTTATCAGAAACTCCCTCAACAGCCTCTGTAATGGTGTCTACCCAAAAGGATTTGGCATCTAGAGCTGGTTTCTTCAAAACATCTTGCAGATTGAACTTCATAACCATATCACCGAGATGAAGATCAATCTTGCCTTTCTTCACATCAATAATAGCTCTAGCTGTTGCGAAAAGGGTCTTCCCAATATGAGATGATCTTTTGGTTCTTCTCCAAGCTCCAGAAACATTAAGTCGGTGGGTACAAAAGCTGTCCCAATCATCACGGGAAGGTTCTCAAGAAGTCCGACGGGATACTTCACAAATAGGCCAGCAAGAATGATCGAGATCTTGGTGCCTTTTATATCAGTCATACCCAACCTTTTAGCCATAGAAAGAGGCATAAGGTTCACACTGGATCCCAAATCACAAAGAGATCTTGCAAATGTAATATCACCAATCTCTATTGATAGAACAAAGCTTCCTGGATCTCCGAGTTTCTTAGGCATATGGTTCTGAAGTATCGAGCTACATTCTTCTATGATTATCATTACTCCCTCTTCCAAATTGATCTTGCTTGTGAGCATGTTCTTAACATATTTCCTTAAAGAAGGAATCATTTGACAAATATCAGAGAATTATAATCAAACGGTCAGTTCTTGGATCATCTCCTTGCACTTTGCATCTTCTAGATCTTTTCTAGACTTCTTCGGTTGCACTAGGTATGGAACCTTAGGTTTTTAAACTCGAACTGGAGTTTCAACATTATGGGGAGTGGGATCGATTGATCCATGCTTGGATCAATCGATCTCCTTAGTTTTCGAATCTGAGATCGATGGATCGATCGATCCGATTCTTGGAGTGCTATCAAGGAGTGATATTAATGTAGGGTTTCCTAGTAGTGAACTCGAAAATAATTTATGAAATAACTTTTGTAAAACTAAACTCGACGATATTTTACGAAAAAGCTTTGTAAAATCAAACTCGGTGACACTTTACAGAACAACTTTCGTAAAATTAAACTTTATAACATTTTACGGAAAAACTCTCGTAAACTTATGCTCGAGAATATTTTATGATACAACTTGACAACACCTATGAAACAAGTCTCGTAAATAAAACACAAATCAAATAATACAACATCCAAACAAAAACAACAGTACGAACATCCGCAAACAAACTAAACTGTTTTTCTACCGAAAGGTTAAAACAAAACCCTTACAATATTGCTAAAACATCTTTAAGCCTGCGAACATTTCGAGCATGAAATGCGGCATATCGATGAAAAATCAATCTTCAGCATCGCGAGACCTCGCAAACGCTTGAAAAACCATTTTTCGACAAAAATACCTTCCTCGATGAAAACTCCATCTTGGAAGACCAAACAATCATACGCACTAACATCTTCTCAAACACATATCTTTCGCAAAGAATCAAAACGGTAGCATCTACCATCATGTTTTTTTTTCTGATCACAACAAAATCATACATACACACTCACCAAAGACTATAAAACCAAAACAAGCAAACACTTGCTCTTATATCGAACCCGTCGAATGGCTCCGATGGATGAACTAGTCATTTGACCTCTCGTAAGATTGGTTCTCATACATCCGACACAAGGATAAAGTTCTATAAAAACTAAAATTTTGGTCAGCACTTCTAAACGAATTGGACATTTTCTTAGGAGAGATGCTCGGTTCTCGATCGATGCAAGTCACATAAGGCGAGAACCTATTGAATACTTCAATACTGAGACGGATCCAGACAAAAATCACCAACAGGATACGTAAGCCGGAATAGTCACCGCACGCCCTAAAACTTAGAGTATGCCTAGGTCTTACCCTAAACCCAGTACACTGGTCTCTAACATCTCTAGACATAGTATCTAACCGATACGAGATCCCTAAATTTGTCTCTTTTCTTACATCCAAAAGTTCACACATTCCAAAAATTTATTTTAAAAAAACTCGCACCTGAAATGGATAAATGGACGTAGCGATCATCAAAGTACGAGACATGAAGTGACTACTCGTAATCTTGTCTCAATAACCAATCATATATTTACACAACATAATCCATTTTACAAAAGCCGCAAGGCAACTGGGATTTAGTGCCACCTACGACTAATCTTGACAAACTAAAAGCGGCCACACTCGACCAAAATCATAATCTCAACAGGGTACATACTCCCTTTATACATAACCTTGCATTCCTCATGAGTCACACTCGAAGAACCCATAACAAAATCAATCGCCACCAAGCGAGTTCGGATCCTGGTTTACTGTGTCTTAATCACCGCAAGTAGTGGTCCTAACTTCTTTAGAAACAGAGGAAACTGGGATATGAGCCCAATGCCCCCAAATCCTATCTTCGAGCGGAGGAATCAAAGACCTACGTATTCACAACTCTTCATATAACCTGTAATATTGTCCATCTCGGTGTTATACGAATAGTCAAAATGTTGGGTACACCACAAGGTATTCACGGAACCACAACGCTCATGATACTCCCATAAGGAATAGTGCATTTGGTTGAACTGATCTCTTGGTCCAGTCTAGTTGCTCACGCTGAAGTATGGTTGGCTACGACAAAGTCTGGTAGCCTATATTAAAACCTGACTGGCGAAGACAAAGTCTTGTCGCCCACGATGAATTTTGGTCGCCTACGATGAAGTCTGGTCGCCCATAACAAATTTTGGTCGCGTAAGACAAAGTCTGATCGTACATGATGAAGTTTGGTCTCCCATAGTGAAGTGTGGTCGCCTATAATGAAGTCTGGTCGCCCACAACAAAGTATGGTCACCCACGACGAAGTTTGGTCGACCACGACAAAGTCTGGTCACCCAAGACAAATTCTAGTCATCCACGATGAAGTCTGGTCACCCAAGACGAATTCATATCACCCAAGATGAAGTCTAGTAGTCCACAATGAAGTATGGTCGCCCACAATAAAGTCTAGTCGCCCACGATGAAGTCTAGTCGCTCGTGGCAAAGTTTCGGACTTTGAAGCCATCAATTTTGCCTAGTTTATCGAACACCTACCTTGCAAGAACATCTCGATGATTCTTGCGAACAGGGGGCTAACTGTTGAGGTAAAAAATGGTCACGACAAAATTTACGTTTAAAACAATCATTGAAATGTTAATTACTCAATCCCAACATCAAACCGCACTAGTCGTATCATCCCGATCAATGGAATGAACCAACCAAGCCGCTAAACTTTCGAAACATCTCAAGGGATACGATTCGGAAGAACAAGAAACAATCACAATCTTCGGAAAAACGCATTGGCTTTGAATCTATTCGTTAACGGACTAACTGAATCTCGTACGTTTAGCTCGCCAGTTGGCAAGCTGAATCTCGTACATTTAGCTCGGGAGTTGGCTAGCTAAATCTCGTACATTCAGCTTGCCAGTTGGCTAGCTGAATCTCGTACATTCAGCTTGCCGGTTGGCTAGCTAAATCTCATACATTCAGCTCGCTAGTTAGCTAGCTAAATCTCGTACATTCAGCTCACCAGTTGCCTAGGTGAATGTCGTACATTTAGTTCGCCAGTTGTCTAACTGAATCTTCTACATTCAGCTCGTCAGTTGTCTAACTGAATCTTGTACATTCAGCTCCTAGTTAGCTAGCTCAATCTCTTACATTCAAATTTCTAGTGGGCTAGCTGAATCTCGTACATTAAGCTCAAATTTCTAGTTAGCTAGCTCAATCTGGTACGTTAACGAGAGTTAGGTATTAAAAGGAGGATTACTGATCAATTACCCCATCCTTAGAAACTTTCTTCTATGATTATTTTTGAGTCTCACTTGTTTATTTAAGTTGCTATTTATCGGGACTAGCTTTGATTATTGCAATGTTAATTCTTATGTTTCGTATGATTTCCATTTTGATTATGCTTAGTTAGAACTTTTAGTTTAAACTTTAATCATTAGGGTTGACTTAATAGGATCTAATTGCTTCTAGAGTGGTTAATAGTATCACCCATTTGGATTGATAAATCATTTTACTGCAATGACTATGATAGTGCTCTGGGGATTGATGTAGTAAAAGACAAAAAAACTCTATTATGAGTTTGGTGTTGTTGCCAATTGGGTGTTTGTTTGTTACATTATGGGTTATGGATCTATTAAGATCAAGTTTTTTTCGTATTTACTTTGATCACTCACTTTGTGTTATGTGTTTGTCTTTTCTTTTCAGGTTCGTACAGAAACTGTCTGATTCACTGAAAATATGTATGCACACCATAGTTAGTGACCACTCCAGGTGAAAATCTATATACACACCATACCTCAAGGCAATCACAATCTCCTATGCTACCTTGACAACATCAATCACTTATCAAGAGAGTTAAGAGAGCAAAGGGACATCGTAAGATTAGATCAAGAAGATCACCAATTTCCACCATAAATGGCTGATTAACAACCACCCCTAGCAGGAGGAACACCTAGCACTAACACTCAGCAGAATAGGATTGTGCCACCTGCTGTTCACAAAAACAACTTTTAGATGAAGCATAGCTTGATTGAAATGGTTCAAGGGAACATGTTTCATGGGCTGTAAATGGAAGAAACCCTGGACCATCTTAATTAGTTTGATAGGATATGTGATTTAACAAAGATCAATGGAGTAAGTGCAGATGCATTCAAGCTGAGACTCTTCCAATTCTCTCTTGGTGATAAAGCACCTCAATGAGAGAAGTCACTACCTCACAACTCTATTACTTCTTGGAATAATTTCAAGAAGACTTTTCTTGCCAAGTTCTTCTCCAACTCAAGAACGTCTAGGTTTTGCATTGAGATATCAGGCTTTGTTCAAAAGAATGCAAAAATATTTTGTGAAACTTGGGAGCGATTCAAAGGCTACACAATGAAAAAAAATCTTAGCACATCGTACAGGGGAGCTCTCTCAGAGAAAAGGATGCTTCTTGATACAACAAGCAATGGGAACATCTTGAAGAAAGATGTTGATGAAGGTTTGTAGTTAGTGGAGAACTTAGAAAAATCTGATGGGAACTACAATGAGGACTATGATTGAGGTTCTAGGGGAAGTGTTGATTATGGGGCAACACATATGAAGGAATCAAAGCTTTGAATGAACAATTGGATATGTTTCTACTAGCCCAAGCACTAAATCCACTTTATTAGTGAAGAAGACAAAGTTCAGGTTCAAGATGGGGTGAATGCTCAACATAAAGAGATTGGCTACATTTAGAACCAAGGTGGATACAACAAAGGTTATCCTCCATATCAATAACCACAAAACAAGCCATTCATTCCACATTGACAAAATCAAGGCGTTGTTCGTAAGAAAAAAAATGTAAAGTGGTGTCCAACAGCAGTAAGCAATGGGTGCACCACCTGGTTTTTCACCTCAAAAACAATCCTCAAATCCAAATGTTAAAGCCATGCTGCAACAACTTCTTCAAGGTCAAGCAAATGGTGCAATGGATAATTCAAAGAAATTTGATGAGATCAAACACAACATGGAAAACTCATCCAATCACATGAATACAAAGATTAAAGCTTTGAACTCAATGGTGATTTATCTGGATATCAAGGTTGTTTATACTTTTACTTCTACTCCAGAAAACTGGTCAACTTCTAGGAAAAGTATCCAGAACCCAAAAGAACTTTGCACATGTTAATGCCATATTTTTGGAGAGTATAAAGACGTACCTGCTAGGAATGGTCCTATTCACATCATTGAGGAAAGTGTAGATCAAATTGTGGAGGATTTGAGCTCAAATGAAACTCATAATGCAGATTTTGCACAAGGTGTTGCGGAAGTGGACACTAAAGTGGATAACCAACTAGAGTCAGTAACTAGCATGAAGAATTTTTTGTTGGAAAACCAATTGCTTCAAATAAGAAGGAAATACCTTTTGTTACATCATCTTACAAGCCCCCATACCCACTTCCAACAAGATTCAAAAAGGTTTTGATTAAAAAATATTAAGGGATGCTACACTTACTCTTCCACTGAAGAAGTACTTAGAGGACATTTTAATGAGAAAGTATAGAGATAACAGGGAAGCCATAGTTTTTTCACTCTACCATGCTCATTAGGTCCCCTGACCTTCAACAAATGCCTATGTGATTTAGGAGCATCCATCAACTTGATCCCTCTCTAAGTATCTAAGAAGTTGGGTTTTAATGAGTTCAAAGCACCCTAATATATTTTGTTAGTAGATAGATCAATTAGGCAACGTCATGGAATTTTGGGAAACTTGTCTATCAAAATTGGGAATGCAGAGATACCCACAAATTTTGTGGTGTTAAATATGGACAATGAGCCAAATTATCATTTGATCTTAAGCAGGCTATTTTTAGAAAAAGTTGGTGTTTTGATCGATGTTAAAAAAAAAGGAAACATCAGACTGAAGGGCATATGTTAAACATCAAGGAAATGGATCAACATGTTCATGAGGTTATAGAGGAACCGAATACAAAGGATAATCACCAAACTACATTAACCGAAAATGGTTAAGATAGGTACTCAAGCAGTGATTCATTTGATTATGACTTTATAAGGGACTCAAAAAAAGTCCTTAAGCATAAAGACGCATGTAGGGATGTCAAAGAGTCAGAAACAAGAGTTATTGCAGAATTTGGGGGAAGCATGAATCTTACTTGGAAAATTGACTAAGACAAACAGTCAACTCCAAGCATTTCTGAATCCAAATTCAGCCTGACTGGGACAGTTTGTCCACTCCAACATCAAGCTTCAACCATAACTTCTTCTGAGGACTGGTTTGAGCCTCAAGCCTCAACAATGTACCTTAAGTTGTGATCAAGTGCTCCTACTCAACTCAAAGCTCAAGCTTTTTCCAAGAGAGGTGAACTCAAATTTTTCAAGGGATTCCCTAGTCAAGGCAGTCCAACATGATGGAGAATTTTTACTAGTTGGCAAGCCTGATGAAGGATTAAAAATTCCCAACCAAGGAGCCGAACCAAACATGGGTGGTTGGTAAGTACAAGAAGTAAACCTAGTGAAGGAACCTTGGTTCTTTTTGTAGAACTATCTAGGGGTTAATTGAGTTTAAAGGAAGTCAAAATTAGAGACAATAAACAAGTTGACTTGGGAGGATACTCATGTCTATCTTTGTACATAAAAAAAATCTTTTAGTTTCTTTTCATATTTCTAATGAATTTTACTATTTTGATAGGTGAGATAATAGTTGAGCATTGGCTGGATGGAAAACAAGATAAAGAATGTACAAACACTGAAACATGCCTTGACTTGGACAGCCCACTCGCCTCGTAGCTGAACTTGATCTTTGTTGTCGGTCCTGAAATTGTATTTGCAACTCGGTTTGTTTATTCTTTGCATTAAAGAATCTCAGCTTCCGAATTAATGGTGTTAAATTAGGGATGTTAAAACTCATCGTAATATAATTTTGAGGACTTTATAAAAGGAACTAGATTTTCATGCAATTAGAACTTCTAAACATGATTCAAATGAGTCAAAATGTAAAAAAAGATTGCATTAGATCTGTATGTAGCTGAGTACAAAATGAAAAAGTATGAGAGGAGGTTCAAAGAGGAGTTACTTCTCTATAAACCATGGACATTGGAAGATGCCCCACACCGAGCGCACTATTTCCCCGAAATGGAAGAGGAAAGGAAACAACGGCCCGAAAGCACCACAGAACACCAAAAATAAAGATGTCTACAAATCTCAGCAAGACTACGAGCATAGCTATGAAGAAGAGAAATGGAAAAGGAATGTTGAATACTTCATTGGCGAACAAAAGCAAGAGTACTCACGTGAGAAAAGATTGGAAGACGATCGCAATGCCTTTTGCAATTTTCAAAATAGAAAGATGAGGGGACGAATCGTACCTTGTGTGCTAGTGAGAAGGACAAGGTGCTCGAAGCTTCCCTCGTACACTCGTAATTTCAACGAATAGAATGATTCAAACCATAATACTTTAACACTCTAAGGGTCTAAGATTGTTAGGATAGGCTTGGTCTACCTAGACCTTTGGGGGTGGGAATTTATTCTTGGTACTTGATCCATTCATAGCGCATCAAGAGTTGGACCCTTTTTCTTGGGCCCGCGACAAGGATCCTAAATATGGAGGCACTCCCATTGTTTTTGTATCAAAATCCTATGACCGTAGGCGTTAACCAGAAGGGTCAAACGAAGATCTAAGGTGAAACGAAGATACTGAAACCGATTACCACGTTCACCCCGACCATAGGGTTGACGCCGAAAACTAGTATAAAGGAAGAGAGCACTCATCCCAAAAAAAAACACAAGAAAAATAGGAGACAAGAGGAATTCTCTGTAATCGTGTTAAGGTTCTAGACGAGATACATTTTTGACAAACTCACAATTTGATTACCCTGAACAGCATATTGACATGTCTATATTTTATATGTTTTAAGTATATATTTATAATCATTTTATCTATGTTCTATCATGATTTCATAGCATTTATACTTATTTATAGTAACTTTTCATGTTTCGGATAGTCTTGCATGAGTATTGCATACATGTTGTATTTGGAAATAAATTCAGGTACTTAGGAATATTTTGGAACATTATGGACGAGATGAAGAAGGAGAGGTGCTGACGTGGCCAAGGCACTCGACCATTAGCCAAGTCAAAGACTTAATGCACCTACAGAAACAAAGCTGGCTCGGCCACCTACTCGGGTATTGTCCAAGTCAAGACAAGCCAAGCTTAAGAAAAGAACCTACTCGGCCAGCTTACTCGAGTATTTTCCAAGTCAAGACACCAAGATATTCGGCCAATCATGTCACTATGCTAACCTACTCAACTATATGTCGAGTAAAGATTTTTCCACTCAAACCCAAAACCACATGCGGCTTAGCTACTCGGCCATTGTCCAAGTCAAGCACTCCATAATTTGACCAAATCATGCATACAAAAAAGCCACTCAGCGATCACCAGAGTCAAGATCATTCCAGCCCAGCCAAGACATTGGAGTGGCCAAGCCACTCGGATTGGAGCAGAGTCAAGCATCTCTAGCTCAGCCCAAACAAGTCACTCAGCTTTTGGCCAAGCCACTCAGCTGTTGGCCAAGTCAAGTATCCGAAGTGCACATTTTTGTCTTTTATGGTTTAGGGTTTTCCTAAACCGGTATATAAACTATCAATTTGCACCCTTTGTATCTTATGCTTTATTTACCTTTCCTTTAGCTTTGTTTTAGATTTTAAACTCTAGGTTTTCTCTCTTTTCTAGGTTTGATGTTGTTGAATGTTTGACCTTTGATCTTCCAATATATGTTGTTTCTGCTTTTGATTCTTGTTTTTGGTTGTTAATCTTAGTCTTAGGATCATGAATACTTGGAGCAAGTGATTTTCTGGGTTTTATCATTAGTTTTTGGGTTTGTGTTCTTTAGCATTTATGAAATTCTAATCATTGCACTTGAATCTCATTTCGTTTTTATGTTTAAATCTTATTGATCCTTGCTAATCTAAGCCTTATCTTGTTGATTCACATGTCTATTTTTTCTTGGTTTGTGTTCATCATGAGTTTTGAGTAGTTCATCTGTTATTGAGGATGAGATAGACTTGTGTTGATCACCTTTCTATTTTAGTGTTCTTAGTGCTTCTTTCTCTCTCAAAAATTAAAATTGACCTTACGCGTCTCCACACCTAGAAGGTATTTGATGAAATGCCAGAACCAACTGGTTTCGGATATTTGCATTCTTATCCCAAGAGATTGGTTGTTTAGGGTGTTTATTGGATTTAAAAGACTGATTCTTCATGCCTGCTAGGTTGTGGTACGTTAACAAGAGTTAGGTCTTAAAGGAGGATCACTGATCAATTACCTCATCCTTAGAAACTTTCTTCTATGATTATTTTAAGTCTCACTTGTTTATTTGAGTTGCTATTTATCGAAATTAGCTTTGGTTATTGCAATGTTAATTCCTATGTTTCGTATGGTTTCCATTTTGGTTATGCTTAGTTAGGACTTTTAGTTTAAACTGTAATCATTAGGGTTGACTTAATAGGATATAATTGCTTCTAGTGTGGTTAATAGTATCACCCAATTGGATTGATAAACCTATTGTCCTGCAATGACTATGATAGTGCTCTGGGGATTGAAGTAGTAAAAGACAAAAAAACTCTACTATCCATTTGGTGTTGTAGCCAATTGGGTGTTTGTTTGTTACATTATGGGTTCTGGACCTAGTAAGATCAAGTTTGTTTCGTATTTACTTTGATCACTCACTTTGTGTTTTGTGTTTGTCTTTTCTTTTCAGGTACGTACAGAAACTGTCTGATTCACTGAAAATCTGTATGCACACCATAGTCAGTGACCACTCCAGGTGAAAATCTTTATACACACCATACCTCAACGCAATCACAATCTCCTATGCTACCTTGACAACATCAATCACTTATCAAGACAGTTAAGTGAGCAAAGGGGCTTCGCACGAATAGATCAAGAAGATCACCAAGTTTCACTATAATTGGACTTATTAGAGCTGTTGATGCACCTAACACAACACTCAGCAGAATAGGATTGTGCCACCTGCTGTTAACAACAACAACTTTTCGATGAAGCATAGCTTAAATGCAATGGTTCAAGGGAACATTTTTCATGGGTTGTAAATGTAAGAAACCCTGGACCATCTTGATTAGTTTGATAAGTTATGTGTTTTAACAAAGGTCAATGGAGACAGTACAGATGCATTCAAGCTGAGACTCTTCCAATTCTCTCTTGGTGATAAAGCAGGTCAATGAGAGAAGTCACTACCTCACAGCTCTATTACTTCTTGGAATAATTGCAAGAAGACTTTTCTTGCCAAGTTCTTCTCCGACTCAAGAACATCTAGGTTTTGCATGGAGATATCAGGCTTTGTTCAGAAGAATGCAAAAACATTTTGTGAAACTTGGGAGTGATTCAAAGGCTACACAATGCAAAAAAATCTTAGCACATCGTACAAGGGAGGTCTCTCAAATAAAATGATGATTCTTGATACAACAAGCAATGGGAACATCTTGAAGAAAGATGTTGATGAAGGTTTGTAGTTAGTGGAGAACTTAGAAAAATCTGATGGGAACTACAATGAGGACTATGATTAAGGAGCTAGGGTAAGTGTTGATTATGGGGCAACACATATGAAGGAAATCAAATCTTTGAACAAACAATTGGATAGGTTGCTACTAGCCCAAGCACCAAACCCACTTTATTAGTGAAGAAGACTAAGTTCAGGTTCAAGATGGGGTGAATGCTCAGCATAAACAGATTGACTACATTTAGAACCAAGGTGGATACAACAAAGGTTATCCTCCATATCAATTACAACAAAACAACCCATTCATTCCATATTGACAAAATCAAGCCTTTCTACCTAAGAAAAAATTTAAAGTGGTGTCCAATAGCAGTAACCAATGGGTGCACCACCTGGTTTTTCACCTCAACAACAATCCTCAAATCCAAATGTTAAAGACATTATGCAACAGCTTCTTCAAGGTCAAGCAAATGCTGCAATGGAGAATTCAAAGAAATTCGATGAGATCAAACACAATATGGACAACTCATTCAATCCCATGAATACAAAGATTAAAGCTTTGAACTCAATGGTGATTTATCTGGATATCGAGGTTGTTTATACTTTTACTTATACTCCAGAAAACTGGTCAACTTCTAGGAAAAGTATCCAGAACCCAAAAGAATTTTTCACATATTAATGCCATATTTTTGGAGGGTATACAAGATGTACCTACTAGGAATGGTCCTATTCACATCATTGAGGAAAGTGTAGATCAGGTAGTGGAGGATTTGAGTGAAAATGAAAATCAGAATGCAGATTCTACACGAGCTGTTGCGGAAGTGGACACTAAAGTGGATAACCAACTAGAGTCAGTAACCAGCGTGAAGCATTTTTTGTTGGAAAACCAATTGCTTCAAATAAAAAGGAAATACTTTTGTTAAACTCCTTACAAGCCCCCATACCCACTTCCAACAAGATTCAAGAAGGATTTGATTAAAAAATATCAAGGGATGCTACACTTACTCCTCTAGTGAAGAAGTACTTAGAGGAAATTTTCATGAAAAAGTATAAAGAGAACATGGAAGCTTGGCGCCAAATAAGGAATGTAATGCCATCATTACATAGAAGTTAGAAGACCATGGTTCTTTCACTCTACCATGCTCATTAGGTCCCCTGACCTTCAAGAAATGCTTATGTGATTTAGGAGCATCCATCAACTTGATGCCTCTCTAACTAGCTAAGAAGTTGGGTGTTATTGATTTCAAAGCCCCAAATATATTTTGTTAGTAGATAGATCAATTAGGCAACCTCATGGAATTTCTGGAAACTTGTCTATCAAAATTGGGAATGTAGAGATACCCACAAAATTTATGGTGTTGAATATGGACAATGAGCCAAATGATCATTTGATCTTAAGAAGGCTATTTTTAGAAACAGTTGGTGTTGTGATCGATGTTAAAAAAAAGGAAACATCACACTGAAGGGAAAATGGTCAGCATCAAGGAAATGGATCAACATGTTGATGAGCTTATAGAGGAACTGAATACAAAGGATCATCACCAAACTACATTAACCAAAAATGGTGAAGATAGGTACTCAAGCAGTGATTCATTTGATTATGAGTTTAAAAGGGACTAAAAAAAGTCCTTAAGCATAAAGAAGCATTTAGGGATGTCAAAGAGTTAGAAACAAGAGTTATTGCAGAAGTTGGGGGAAGCATGAATCTTACTTGGAAAATTGACTGAGACAAACAGTCCACTCCAAGCATTTCTGAATCCATATTCAGCCTGACTGGGACAGTTTGTCCACTCCAACATCAAGCTTCAACCATAACTTCTTCTGAGGACTGGTTTGAGCCTAAAGCCTCAACAATGTACCTGAAAAGTGTAATCAAGTGTTCAAAAGTTGTGATCAAGTGCTCCTACTCAACTCAAAACTCAAGTTTTTTCCAAGAGAGGTGAACTCAAAATTTTCAATGGATTTCATTGTCAAGGAAGTCCAACATGATGGAAAATTTTTACTAGTTGGCAAGCCTGATGAAGGATTAAAAATTCCCAATCAAGGAGCCAAACTAAACATGGGTGGTTGGTAAGTACAAGAAGTAAACCTAGTGAAGGAACCTTAGTTGTTTTTGGAGAATTATCTAGGGGTTAATAGAGTTTAAAGAAATTCTATTTTAGAGACTATAAACAAGCTAACTTGGGAGGATTCTCATGTCTATCTTTGTACATAAAAAAGCTTTTAGTTTCTTTTCATATTTCTAATGAATTTTACTGTTTTGATAGGTGAGACAATAGGTTGAGCTTTGGCTGGATGGAAAACAAGATAAAGAATGGACAAACACTGAAACATTCCTTGACTTGGACAGCCCACTCGCCTCGTAGCTGAGTCAGGACTTCCAAAAGTCTGGACCAACTTCTAGTGACCAAGTAACTCGGTTCTAAGCCACCCCGAGTCAGTCTCATTTTATCAGCCCATTTCCTCGTGCTTCACTCAACCAAAATGAGGTACCACTCCAATATATTATTATATATACCATGGCAACTTTCTTTTGGTTTATGTGTCTTAATATTTAATTATTATTATTATTATTTTTATTACACAAGGGACTGTGTAATTTAAGTTTGGGGAGGGTCTAGGAAGTATCTAATGATGTTTACTTGTTTACTTATTTTAAATTTTGCATATGTACCTAAGGCATAAAAAACCATAAAAGTTTGAAAAAGTTTCAAAAATTATGTTAAAAACAGAGTGTTCATGTAGTTGCATTTGCATTTTAGGATTGAGTCTAGAAATGTTTCATGTAGGTTGATTACACTTTCATAGGAGACTAGGATGATTATAACCATGTTATTGTGTTTTTTTTTATTAGATAATCCCAGTGCTCTAGTTATTAGTTTTCCATTGCACCTTAATTAAGTTTGAAGTAAGGCTTAACCACGCTTGGAATGTGTAATTGCATAATCCTTTCTTAATTGAAGTATGTTGTGATCTAACGCTTGTCCCTATTTATTTGAACATGAACTTGATTATTAATTGTCATGTCTATGCAATGGATTTGAACTCATGGATACTATACACATACTTGGGTTATCTTTCACCATTTTACCACTCTTATTAATCTAAATACATTCTCCACCTTAAGCTGAGCTTTCTTTCAGACCATGCATCTATGCTGAGTGTAAGGATTTTTTGGGAACGAGATTGGTAGAAAGTGTTAGGTTTGAGCTGACAGGAATGAAAGTTCATGTAGTTTTAGTTCTTAATTTTTGGACTAGATAGGACTAGGTGGTATTCGATTCTAGGTATATAGGGTGATTGAAAAAGAAAATAACATATTGGATAAGGGTAAAAAGTAGGAAGTGGTTAAGAATCCTTAGGCGATGAAAGAAAAAAAAATGCAATAGTGTGATCTAGTAAAGGATTGTGGTATTGTAATAAAAAGTATGATTTTGTGCAAAAGAGAAAGGGCAAAAGCTTAGGAAGTATGATTAAATGAAAAGAAATGAAAGTCATAGCTGCTTAAGTCAGGATGAAACCCATCCGCTAGAACTCAATAATTAAAGAAACCTCTCCTAGTATACAAAAAAAGAAAAGAATAAAAAAGAAATGGTAACCATGATGATTGCTTGAACCGTAAAGGATAGAAATATGATATGTTATTGGGTTTGGAAGCAGGAAAGCTTTTAGCTTCTATGTTATTGGATAGATGAGATTCTATTCTTGTATGCTTCACTTGGTTCTTATATTTAGCATTCTAATAAAGCTCATTCCCTTTTGAGTAATCCCTATTTTGAAATGTTAACCACCGTACGAAGAGACCATTTTTGTGTCTTAACCTGTCCTTTGGCCAAATGAGTTCAATGATTTTGCACAACTTGATTCATGGTTTTTCTTAATAAATGTACTAGGGATAAGTGGATTTGAAGGCATGTGTAGGTTAGAATTGATATGAATTATGCTTTGATGAGTACGGTCAATTTTTTAAGTAGAATAAATTATATTTTTCATTTTAGAACTATTAACTTGGACATTGATGTCATCTATTTTATCAGCATATTTTCGTTATGAGTTCTCATTTTGAAATCACTTCTCCAGTTTATGAATTACTTGCTTGAGGGCAAGCAAGAACTAAGTTTGGGAAAAGTTGATATGTCAATTTACCTCTGTTCTATCATGATTTCATAGCATTTACAGTTCTTTATAGTAATTTTGCATGTTTAGGATGGTCTTGCATGAGTATTGTATACATGTTGCATTTTGGAGATTAATTCAAGTACTAGGACGATTTTTGAACATTAGGGTAAAGATAAAGGAGGAGTCTTGTTGACATGGCCAAGGCACTCATCCATTAGCCGAGTCAATGACTTAATGCACCTGACGAGACGAAGCTGGCTCTACCAACCGACTCGGGTATTTCCCAAGTCAAGACAAGACAAGCTCAAGCAAAGAAACTACTCGGCCAAGTACTGTCCTTGTCAAGACACCAAGACATTCGGCTAAGCATGTCACTCAGCTAACCTACTTGGCTATATGTCGAGTCAAGATTTTTCAACTCAAACCCAAGACCACATGCATCTTAGCTACTCGACCATTTTTTAAGTCAAGCACTCCAAGATTCGACTAAATCATGCACACGGAGAAGCCACTAAGCGTGCACCAGAGTTAAGGTCATTCAAAGCCCAGTCAAAACACTTATTTCTCTTTGATAATTTGAAATTTGACCTTAGGCATTTCCACACCCATAATGTGTTCGATGTAATGCATGAACCAACTGATTTCAGATATTTGCATTTCTATCTCAAGAGATTGGTTTTATAGGGTATTTATTGGCTTTAATAGACTGATTCTTCATGCCGCTAGGTTATGTTACATTAAGGAGAGTTAGGTCTGGATATAGCTTACCTTGAGATAATTTTTCAAGAGATTTAATCTGATTATTTATGAGTTTATTGTCTAGAGATCAGCTATTGTTTGAGGTATGTTAAGGATCTAGGTAGATTAAAGAGTGTTACTAATTAATTACCTCATCCTTAGGAACTTTCTTCTACGATTTTTTTAAGTCTCATTTGTTTATTTGGGTTGATATTTATATGGATTAGCTTTGATTAATTTAATGTTAATTCTTATGTTTAGTTTAATTACCATTTTTCTTTTGCTTAGTTAGGATTGTTATTTTAAATTTTTAATCATTATATTTGATTTAATAGGATCTGATTGCATTTAGAGTGGTTAATAGTATCATTCATTTGCATTGGTAAATCTATTGTAGTGCAATGACTATGATAGTACTCTAGGGATTAAAGTAGTAGAAGACTGAAAATCCTACTATTACATGTGATAGTTTATATTCAACACGTAGCTAGTAAGATGATATGTTGATTTGTTATATTATTGATTTTTTTGTACACTACGTTTTATATTATTTTATTATATCATCGAAATAATTTTATATTATAAGTTTAAATTATTACTAATATATCCATCATATATATATATGAAATATATATTAACTTATTTAATAAATTATGCTAACTAATTTTAAAAAATATTAAGTTTGTTAATGTACATAGAAGGATTTAAATGATGTTAATGTAGTTCATATGGTATGGAAATGAACAGAACGAATGAACGATAATATTATTTATAGGTGAGATAACCAAATTTTAACAAAAGTTTAAAATTAAAACAACTATTATTAAAGCTATATTGACTCTCATGGATTTTGAATGGATTCCCCAAAGAAAATAATATTGTTGTTAGAATAATCCGCTAAATCCAACCTGTTTAAAAAGTTAATGTTTTCTTGTGAACGAATTTTGGTAGTAGAGAGATTGCATATCATGTAAACCAAAAAATCAAGATGATGGCTGAGAGATCGGTTGAATGGTGTGAGGTTGTGCTACATATTACTCTTCAAACATAACAGAACTCCTACGTTCTTAATTCTCTTCCTTCCTGGATGCTACGGATGAGGCTCCTGAAAGAGTTTTAGATTTTACCTTCAACTTACGTTTCAAAACGGGTTCTTTTAGTACTATGTATTAATTTTTTACACTTTGTTGAGTGAACTAAGGATTCCCCTCACCTTCTTCAAAACGGATCCTTTAAGTTCTTTGTTAATATTTTACGCTCTATTGAGTGAACCAAGTATTTCCCCTCACCTTGCTTTATCACTAATCCCTCAAGATAACCAGAAGACTCTCATATGATGAGAAAGGGAAAGGCATTGCATCTGGAGGTGACAAAGTCAGAGCTCCAGAAGAAGAAAAACATTGAGCTGATACAAAGACATGCTCTAACACTTATGAGAAGGGTAACAAACCTAAAAGCTCAAAGAATTTGGAACCTTATATTGTACATGGCGGAATTCTGGAAAACAAACTCAAAACATGTGGGTGCGTTCTTGGTAACGGTTTCTTAATTTTTAAATTTGGATCAGAAAAGGACCTACAGTTTGTTCTGGATAACATACAATTTAATTTTGGGAGATGGATGCTCATATTACAGAAATGGGAACCTAGTATGTCTCCATCTTTCCCCTCCCTAATCCCTTTTTGGATAAAAATCCAAGGACTGCCCATCCGACATTGGTCAGAAAGTATGCTGCAAAGTATTAGAGATGATATAGGATGGGTGGAAACTGCTGACATCTCAGAAACTATAACTAAGATGACGGCCATGTTAATTGACTTTAACAGACCCCATCAAGGCTCCTCAGTATCCCGGGACTATGTCTCAAAGAATCCAAATTTGTCTCGTCCAATATCATATTGCTACCAACCCTATGGAAGAAACCATAGAGAAAGATGGGTTGAAACTGGAAGGAATCTCTCCTCAGCTTCTATCTCAAGCCTACCAATTCTGTCTAAGGACCATTCCCATAAAAAAGTGGATCGAGGTATACAAAGCCACATGTCTGCTCTTTGGGAAACTATCAAACATGAGAAGCCCAAAACTCACACCTCGACCTCTCAGATAGGCTTCATAAACCGCTGATATCCTAACTATAATTGAGAGAAGATCATATTACAATCAACAAAGTGATAGACCATTACACATTATGTGGAGATTCTATAGAAAGTGCAGCTAGAATACTAAGAGTTAGATAAGATGCAGAAAACGGACAGCTAAAGGAGGCAACCACGTGCGTAGCATTAACAAACAACATAAATCAGTCTGCAAATACCTATCTAGCTCCTCAGATAGAATCAAAGAGATTGTCAGCATCCTGAAGAATTACTATCTCAGAAACTGGCCCTTCCACGAGAATCTCAGTGAAAAAAATTGGGAAGACCTCCCTTAGATCAGAATAAACAATCTAGTACCCAAAAAGAGAAGGGTGGCTTAATTAAGATTTCCCCAAGAAAGACATATAAAACTAGTGCAGCCTCTAGAGCATCAAACATTGTAACAAGATGAGCTCCTACTAACCCTTCATCAACATTAATCCCGGCTAGCTTGAAGCAAATGATGGATTTTAAAAATCCATCCAATCTCGTTCCTTAAAATAGTAGCGTGGAACTGCCAAGGGCTGGGGAATCCCATGACAGTTCTATGGTTCAAGGAGATTATGAAGGATTCTGCTCATGACATTTTCTTCCTCTCGGAAACAAAGAATTTTGACTGTTTCGTTTTAGAAAAACTAGACGGACTTGGCTACTCACACATGGTATTGGTTTCACCGCAAGGACATGGTAGTGGTGGTCTAGCTTTATTGTGGAAATTTGAAATTAATGTTGAAATCCTACATGCCGAGAAAAACTGTATTCATACTTTTTTATCTATTGAAGGAAGTTATGCTACACTTCTTTTGTGTATGGTGATAATGACAAGGCTAGCAAACCATTTATTTGGCAAAGATTTATAGAAATAGTTAAAATAAGAGAAATATATGGTTTATTACATGAGACTTCAACAATATACTTAACAATGTAGAGAAAAAGAAGGAGGCCGTAAATACTAAAGGCTCGTTTTCATATTTTCGCACTTCATCTTTGAGTGTGATTTCTTTGATCTCAAACATGCTGGTAACCCACTTTCATGGAGAGGCTCGCACAATGACCAACTTATTTGATGTCGACTAGATTGAGCAATGGCTAACAAGTGTTGGTTTGAAGATTTCCCATCTAGAAGATGCGAATATGTCCACTTCGAAGGCTCATATTATAAACCCATTATTTCACACTTCAATTCTCCAAAAAAATGGGGGTGGGGGGGNGGGGGGGGGGGGGGGGGGGGGGGGAAAGGTATCTTTAGATTCATCAAAGCTTTGAATAATAATCCCAAAATTAGAGCCATCACTAAACTGATATGGTTATCAAGTATACCTCAGACAATCAAAGATCGAAAATCTGAATCTCGTTTTGCCATAATCGACTGGCACAAAAAGCAAAGAAGGAATAGCAAGATTATTATTGAAGAAAATAGTTTGAATTGAATGCAGCGAGGGAAAATTCACTTACCCTGCCAAGGGATTTGACTAGAATCAACGATGAGTTAAAAAAAATCTTATAAGGATGAAAAATTCTATTGGTGACAAAGAAACCGCTTATTGTGGTTGAGTCTAGGTGATCAAAAATCTGGATATTTCCATGATGTCACTAAAGGTCGAAGAGAAATAAATAATATTATCATCATAGAAGATGAAGATGACCAAATTCAATATAGAGAATATAGGATTACCAAAGTGATTGTGAATTATTTCACAAATTTGTTCAAATTTGTTCACAGTTAGCTTCATAAGATACAAGACCAAGGGGAATTCTTAGTTCCTTGTTCGATCAATGGGTAGAATTCACATATTGTCTCTGTGATACTGGAGCTAATGTCGATGACTGTTGCAGAACTATTGGCATTATCAGGTATAAAACCATCTCACATGACTTTCAAGCTTGCTAATGATTCTAGTGGCTTTATCTCGGATATATTGGTACAAGTTGGAAATTTCCTGGTCCCTGTCGATTTCCACATCTTGGAGATGAATGAGCATCCACATGATCCTTTGATTCTTGGAAGACCCTTTCTTGCAACCGTAAGAGCTGTTGTTGATTTACCCAATCGGCGTATATCTCTGAAGAACATTAAGAAACAGGTTTTCTATCCAGCGATTCCTTCAAAAGAGATCTTTAGGCTAACTGTGGTGAAATAGGACAAGATGAAGAATAAAGTTCATATTGAACCGGATCCTAAGTGTGAAATTGGTGAAGTCTTCAACAAAGAGCCTCCAAACTCAACAAGGAGTGGAAATCCCAAGGTTAAGGAGAAGGTGAAAGTGAAACCAGAGCAGGAAAAGAAAGTCTCAAGTAGCTTTGATCCCTCAAGAATTACTTGGGGATACAATTGAGTACAAGGTGAAAATAAAAGGGTTCTCAAAACCCTTCTCGAAGTTTAGAGTTTTACTCACTCCGGAGTTCAAAGAGAAAGGGATTCATATTGCAAAAGATGTGATGGGTAAGAAACTGAAGCTAAAGATGCATGGATTTGGAGCATGTTATGGAACATCGTTGGATGGTGATTCCATTCCTGCTTAGAGGTAAGTACCGTCAAGCTAAGTGACGTTAAAAAAAGCGCTGAGTAGGAGGCAACCCACTATATTTAGAGTCTAGTTTAGTTGTTTTTCAATTTAGAGTCAGTGCTAACTTACTTATTTTTAGTTTTGAGTTCCAATTATTTTAGGTTATTACTGGTGAATATTCTTCAAGACATTCCAGGTTATATCTTATCTAATCTCATTACTTATCTTTTTCACTTGAATTGTTGGCTATTAGGATGGTTTCTCTCTTGATTCTTGATAATTCTTATTAGTATCGCTTAGACCATTGCTCACCATTCACCATCATTCTTGTGTTTTGACTTGAATTGATTTTAGATTCATAATTGATTGGTTTTTCTCATTAAGTAATTCTTGATTCTTGCTAATTGTAATGAGTATTACGTGATCATTGTTCTTTACTTACCAATTGATTGTGTGATACTGGAATGATTGCTGTTAACTGTTTTGAATGATGCCTATCATATATGATTCTTCCTGAATTTTGGTTAGTATTACTCGATCATAATGCCTTAATGGTTTCTCTACAACTGATTCTTGTTAGTGTTTAAAGTATCATTGCTCAATCGTTGTTCAACCATTACTAATACTTCTCTTGAGTGTTTGTTCATCTTGCAGGCATTGCACTGAGGCAAAGGAGTTCAGAACAGATTTGGGAGCAATTCACATTTAGTAAATCTCCTTCCCTTGAACTCTTATAGTATCTATTATCTATTTTAATCTATTACAGATTTTACTATTGATGCTGGTTACTTCTATACCTTCTCTTAGATTTAATTTCACACCGGGACGGTGTGAAGTAAGTCTGGGGGAGGGTGTAATGATACTAACTACGTTTTGATACTTTAATCTAGCTGAGTCTACCGAGTCGAAGGAACCATGATCAAAATCAATGATAATAAATAGCCAAGTGTGGGTATGGTTTTCACTTTCTCTATATTACGGACTTAGATGATTTGCTGAGATTAGGATTGGAACCCCATTACTTATTGATTTGTTTCTGAAAGTTCTGGTCTTTTGAGTTATTGATGAATTGATGCTACCTCTGCCATGATAGGACTTAATTTAAATGTGAATTATTCTTGCTTATGATGTTGATATACTATGAGAATTAGGTACATTGCTCTTCATTGTTCTGTAAAACCGACAAGTTCTTTCAGTACAGTCTGGGTCCTTTCTCTCTCTCCCTTCAAAAAGAAAAATGCAGAAAAGTGCGAAAATCAGAATCATGAAAACGAAAAAAGTGCGAACATGAAAAGAAAAAAAAGAATAAAGAATAAAAACGAAGAAAAGTGCGAAAAGAAAGAAAAAAGAAGTGAGAAAGGGAGAAAAAGGATCATGACCGGAAGTCTATTGATGCTCTGTTTGGTATGAGAATTTTGATAGAAGAGGTACTTGAGTAAATTGATTTATATACTATAGGTGAGAATGCATGTATCTGAACTTAATTGAATTTAAAGAGCTGGTTGATATGATTTGATACTTGATTGATTTGGGATTTAGAGCAAGAAACTGGTTGTTAGTTTAGTGGTGGTAAAAAATTAAATCAAAGTGGTTGTTTGAGATTGGTGTCTTTTGGATTTGAAACTGTGCTTATGGTTTTTGAGATTTTATGAGTTTTTGTGTGGTCCATTTCAAACCTATTCTCCAGATTGAATCTTGCTTTACTTGAGGACAAACAAAGATCTAAGTTTGGGGGAGTTGATATTACTCGGTTTTGATGAATAATAGTGGGCATTTATGTCTGCTATTCTGCATTATTCCGAGTGTTTTTATTGCATATTTGGTAGATTTTCAAGATTCTAAGTCTTCGGGTCGAGTCGGAGCAAAACGATGCATTTCAAGAGATTTCAGGAGATTTCAGAAGAATTCAGAGTTGCAGTACAAAGTGCATGATCGGGCAGGTGTGTTGCCCGATCGGGCAGGTGTGTTGCCCGATCGGGCAAAAGTCCCTGGAAGAAATCTGGAGTTAGAGATCGGTCGAGCAAGAGAAGAGAGTCGAGCAATAACGTGAGTTTCCCGATCGCGCACATCCCCCGAGAAGATGTTGAAGTTTTCCTAATATGCAAATCAAGTCCTCAAGCCTATCAATTTTTCCATATTTTATTATTTTACTTTTTTATCCTATAAATACACTATGTTTTAGGTTTATAGAACCAAGCTTTATTTTATTTTTGGAGAGAATTAACGAGGGAGAGGAGATTGAACCTATATTTGGAGAACATTTATGAACCCTTATTATATATCTATTCTATTTCTATTATGTGTTCTATAATGATATTGATTTGTGATTGCATGTCAATATCTGAGTAGTTTACTAGTTAGTATTTAGGGTTTCCCAAGGAAATCATGTTTGATTTTGAGAATTATCATAAGGGGATAACAATTGTTAAGTTCTTAGTCTAGACTTCTTATTAATGCATGAATTGGAGTAGCTAACTAGTTCATTGATATTAAACTGATAAGCACAAAGAGATTTGGTTTAGAAGTTATGCTAGTCTAGTGAATAAGTGTTCTTGCTTGCGAGAGTATTGTCTTGAATGCTTGTGAACAATTGAATATTACTTGTATTGCATGATCAATTATTTAAAGACGGCGAGAGTTTGTCTCTGATAATTTGAGCATAGGGTTTAATACTCCGAGAGGAGATTATTCTATCTCTGTCTTTCATGTTGAGAACTATTTTCAAAGAAAATCTCTGAATGATAATTTGACTTTTAATCCTAACTACATGTGGATCCCTGATGCCTGACGCTTTTATTCTATAGTTTTAAACCGTTTTCTATTTACCGTTTTGATTTCAGTCACAACCAAACTTATTATTTCTGCTTTAGCTTGATTTGAATTGAAATTGATTAGTGTACTATCTGGTCTTTGTGGATTTGATACCCTATATTTTGCTACATTGAACTCTTCTCTGAAGTATTAGTACTATGATTAAATTCTAGACCTATCGGTAATCTACAAACAGGGAAAAAGATGGTACTAAAAATGCAATCAAAGAAAACAGTTCCTGAGGATAGGAATAATTGACTAGGGATCCCCCTTGATCTACCTATATGCCTCACATACCTTATATAAGAGCTAATCCCTAGAAAACATATTCAGAAACAATCAAATTCAATCTCTTGATAGATGATCTCAAACTAAGCAATATCCAGACCTAACTCTCGTTAACGGAACACTACCTAGCAGACATGGAAAAAAATGTTAAAGTCAATAAACACCCTAGAAAACCAATCTATTGAGATAGGCATTAAGAACAATGAAACAGAAGGGAAAATGAACAATCAAGCTTAAACATATAGGAGATTCAAGGGTTCAACACTAATCTATCTCATCCTCGGAAACCTGGAAAACTACACACTACCCATTATGACCACGAAATAAAAAAACTCAGAAAACAAAACTACTAAACAAATCATTAGAATCAAAAGTCAAACTATGAAAAATAATAAGAACCTGAAGATTTGAAACCCAAAAACTGATGATCAAGAAGAACAAAAACAATAACCCAGAAAACAGTTACCAGAAACCCATATATCATTGATCAAAACCAGAAAATGAAATGAAAGATCAACATGAACGAGATATTTGTGACCCTAAAGCTAAAAAAAACATAAATCTGATGAAATCATAAACAGAAACTTGATTAAATGAAAGAAAATGCTATGATCATCCAAGAACATTAATAATGAAAAACAAAGAGAAAAACATAAAAAAACATAAAATAAAGCTTAGGTTTAAATGGAGGCGTATTAAGAGCTTATATAGTGATTTAGGAAAACCCTAAACCAGTAAAAGACAAATTATTAAAATTCAAAATGATTCAGCTTGATCTTTAAGTCTGACTTGCACTGGGGTCGAGTTTAGCTCTACGTGTATTCGAGTTGGGTTCAGGCTGGTCGAGTTGAATTTCAGGTCCTGGTCGAGTCCGTTTTCAGGTCCTAGTCGAGTCCGTTGTGAGTCCTAGCCGAACCTGTTTATTAGTC
This sequence comes from Iberis pinnata, assembly GCA_900406425.1. Taxonomy (NCBI): domain Eukaryota; kingdom Viridiplantae; phylum Streptophyta; class Magnoliopsida; order Brassicales; family Brassicaceae; genus Iberis; species Iberis pinnata. The sequence goes on along the minus strand of OVBE01001986.1, from coordinate 2,009 downwards.
TTAGTCCTGCCCATTTTGAATCCTGGTCGAGCCCATCGTGTTGAGACGTGTCATTGAGTGGAGGTGGTCGTGAACGAGTCCACGTCGTCTAGTGGATTTGGTCGCAATCGAGTCCACGTCATCGAGTGGATATGGCCTTAAGTCGTCAAGTGGAGATGGTCGTGATCAAGTGGAAGTTGATGTGTGGTCAAGTTGGTGAAGACAGATGGTCGAGTCGGATCTCGGGTCCTACTTGAGTCCGTCTAGCCTTGATATCGGGTCCGACTTTGGTATATGTACCTTTTTCTCCTTCTCCAAATTCCCATGTTGTTCTGAAAATTCCCTAAGTACCTGAAATATCTCCAGAATGCACATGTATGCTAATGCTAATGTATAACTACCTAAAAATGCAAACTCGGTAAGAAAAAAATATGAATGCAACATGTTGGCATCTAAATGAACCTAAAAACGATAAATGACTTCCTAAAATACGTAAAATGCAAAGACATCAAGAAGTTGATGCTTTGGCAAAGCAAGCTCTCCATTCTTATGTACTGAATCTTCCCTAAGTTTTATTAATCTACCGTTGAAAAAAAAATCTCCAAAATATGAGCATTATGAACTGATGGTCTTATGATTTTAGAATCTATGGAGTATGAAAACAACATTTACTTATATTAAAAATATCAAAAGGCTTATGAATTAGTTCCTTTTTTGAATAATAAACAAAAATTTTGTTGGAAAGAACGGAGATTGGAAAGGAAAAAATTTTTTGCCAATGAGTTCTCTTTAATTTGACATAAAATATTTCAGTTTTGTGGCTTTGTATTGACAAAGATGTCCCAAATATGCATATATGATTCTAGAGCAACAAGATGATGAAGTAAAACTGTATCTCACACAATTAAAATGATAATAAGAAGAAATGTTAATAAAAAAGATTCAACTTCTCATAAACAAGGGTATAAAATGAAAAAAACAACTCTGAGCAACAATGAAGAATCAAACTACAAAAACCTGCATTTGATCTTAACCGTTGTTGATCGATATCCCCTAATTGTTGTTCTTCTTCCTCTTATTAGCTCAAAAATCTGCATTTGATCTTAACCGTTGATCTCTTTTCATCACAGCCGTTCATCCATTCACATCTCCACCATCATTATCTTTTGATCTCCACCTTACACGTGTATCTTCTAATTTCCTGTATCACAAGATCTCTTCTTTCTTCACCCAAGAATACTCGTATTTCTCTGGTATGTAATCTCTTGAATATGAGATCAAACCCCTATGGATATGTAGATGTCTCACTTGTTTTCTAAATATACATAATTTTAAGACCTCGTTATTAGTTTGTTTTGGTTTCATGACCAATTTCCTTATCTCCATAAAAACAAAATATATTTCATGAGTAGTCCCGGATCTGAGAAATTTAATACCTATTACGGGATGAAAATNTCTCCATAAAAACAAAACATATTTCATGAGTAGTCCCGGATCTGAGAAATTTAATACATATTACGGGATGAAAATACCACACTTTAAAGTTTATGAAACAAAAGTATCATTATAAACTTGATTACTAAAAACACCACTAAAATTATTTCTTCAATGTAATGTATATTGAGAAGAAAAGCTTTTTTTCTTAATGCTTAAAAAGGAATTAAGTGTTACAATATATCAAAATTAACTAACTCACTGCATTTAATGCGTCNTTTACTTTTTAAATGCATTTTTTCTCAAACATATATTTTCGCCAAAATGAAAACAAAATGTTATCTTAAAATTTGTAATTTGATGAATGCATTTTTCTGTTAAAAATACTATTTTATTCAAAAATATATATTATTTCTAAAATTTTATTCCTCGATTTTTAAAAATGATCATCAATTTTTTCTTACAACAAAAACTATTTTACGGTTATCTTATCGTGTAGTGGATACTTTTTTGAAAACATAACACTATCCTATCAATTTACCAATGATAGATACAAATATATATAAATATGTAAAAAGTATTTTTCTTAAGAAAAT